>BMAC01000587.1:293093-331017 GCA_014905375.1 Phtheirospermum japonicum
TGGTATCAGAGCCGTTTGCCAGCCGGAAAATCGGGAACTAAGTGCTATGCAGGACAATGTTGCAACGCCTTAAGGGTGGGTTAGCTCAGTCAATCCGGCCCTTAAGCGTGCTTGGCCTGGGTAGAGGTGGGTGGGTGACCCCCTTAGAAGTCTTTCGAGGGTGCGCGCGAGTGATTTCAAATGAATTTGAATGAAACTTTCCTTCCGAGTTCTTATCAAAAATTGACGGTGCGCGCGAGTGAGGACAAAGCGCGTAGGTTAGCTTAGTCAATCCGACCCTTAAGCGTGCTTGGCCTGGGTAGTGGTGGGGTGGGTGACCTCCTGGAAAGTCTTTCCAGAGTGCGCGCGAATGAGGACAAAGTGCGCTAGAAAAAATTTGTGTCGGTAAAGTGGAGCTAACCATCAGGTGTGGAGGGCGATCGTGGGGCGTTACATCATCAATCGAAAATCAAGACAAAATGGGCACTACGATGAGACGTGAAAACTCCTGACCCCATGCCGATCTCGATGTGTGGAATCGTCTTACGCTATAAGGTTTCTGAGATTGTTAGGGAGATATGGTCAAAGTCCGATGAAGAAATTGAACGTTCATACCCAATCTAGAAGAGGAATAAGAGATGAGATCTTACATGGAATTTTGCATGAATAGGCGAAATAGTTTGGAAGAACCAATCTAGAAGAGGAATAAGAGATGAGATCTTACATGGAATTTTGGCATGAATAGGCGAAATAGTTTTGGAATTGAAAAATAGTGGGCATTGTTTTGTTTCCAAAGTAGTATTTTAGACTCAATTTCGTTCTCTCCCCCGGCAAGGCTTCTAATAAACCAATTATAATTTCCCTGTGCAATTAATCTTCCTTTTTCCTATTACAAAAGAACAATGCCCCCAAAATCAACCTTCTCTCTACCTCCACTACGCGCTCGGTCCCTCCGTCCATGGCGGCCTCTTCTTCGACATCTCCGCATTCTCCGTCCCCTACAACTACGCCGACGCCATGTCCCGATTACGTCAAAACTTCAACCATTTCCGCGCCAATTACGCCATCATCGCCCTCACCATCCTATTCTGCAGCCTCGTCTACCACCCTGTCTCCATGATTGTTTTCCTGATCGCGTCCAGCGCGTGGCTCTCACTCTACTTCTGCCGCGGCGATCCGCTGGTCGTTTCCGGCAGAATCGTCGATGACCGTGTTGTGCTGGTGTTGTTGAGCTTGGTCACTGTGGTGGCGTTGGTGCTGAGTAATCGCGTGGGTATGAATGTTCTCGTGGCGTTGATTGTTGGTGTGGTTGTGGTTGGTGTTCACGCCGCGTTCAGGTGTACGGAGGATTTGTTTTTGGATGAGAAATGAGGCGGCCGATGGCGGGCTGATCTCGGTTGTGCATTAGACAAATTGGAGTTGAGGTATTTTAATTTTAGGTTTTTGATTTTAATTTTTTTTTTTTGTTCATCTCTTTGGGAATATTGGAGCAGTGTGAGTTTGAAGTAAAAAATTGGGGGAAATCATTTTGATTATTTTTGAAGGTATTTTGCCGTTGATTACTGCAGATTATGAGATCAGTAAACTTGGCATTCACCTGGGAATTGACAAGCAGAAGTGATTAATCACAGTTCTTGTGGGATAACAGAAAGGTGAATTTAATTAATTTTGGGGGTGATTACAAAAAACTTCCCGTGAGATTTAATTCAGTTAATCTTTTAAATTACAAAAAATTACAAAATTTACCTTACAAATACCCTCCGAGGGAGGCTGCACTTTTGTAAGCAAATGTGTGGACGGAGGAGGTATTTGTTCTAATTATAAAAGATAACTTAATCTTGATGTAATTAGATTTAGACGGTGGTTATTTGTAATTAACACTGTTATTTTTACTGCGTAAAATGWTTGCATCTTGGGATAAGCTCAAGTGAAAATTGTGGYAAATTCTACTACTGAGTTTCTGAAGATTAAAGCAGATTGTATGAGTGAATGCTTGAATTGAGTTTGTTACTAAGAAGTTGTTGGTCTTTGTCGCAATGGTTTTCTTGGTTTGCATTACTTGTATTGGTAGGAACAAAAGCTCGTGAATGCTCGAGTATAAATTTGTTCCGCGGCTCATTGTAMTTTGTTCCCGCTCCCAAGCAATTTAAGAAAACAAAAATAAACAAAATACGTATCCATTTTGCAGCTAGAGTGTTACAATAACTGCACAACGAGTTAATATCCTTGATGACGCTTATGTTTATACTTGAGCACTATAGGACTGCTCAATGTGTCTTTTTTCTTGAAGAAAATCAGTTTAAATTAGTCTCCGTGTGATTCGTATTGTGTAAGCAAAACATCAGTTAGAAGACAAGGATTATACTTTCATGGCTGATCTTTGAAACAAGAATCCATCTAAACAATGTTCATTGGCTTGATGACTGTTTATGCACGGTACATAAAGGCTTTAAACAAAACCCAGTTAATAACTTTAATGACTACTTACGTTTGTTTGTAATTAGACTAAACCTTAGGGGTAGATTTAGTTACTAATCCTGATAGTAATACTCCTCTGATTTACATTAAATATTATCATTTTATATTCTCAATTTTGTTACAAATTAATTGCTATTTTAGAATTTTTCCAACTTTATCCCAGACTTATTTTAAAAAATATAAACAACTTTATGTTAGAAAGATAATTAGAATAAAAGAGATAGAATAATTAATGAAGAATATTATTAATTAATTTATTGTATATTTAAATATTTATTTTCTTTAATTTTGAACATAAACTCTAAAAAAACAGATGGAGAGAATGAGATCATTTAAGAGAACAAGAGGCTGCCAATAGGAATTTTCATATCTGACATTATTTAAGCTCAGTGAATTATAGATGATCTTTCCCAGTTTTTATTTTAATGCACACTTTCTCTTCCTCGTTCCTGTTACTGGTACAAGTTACAATTTATTTGGTTCTCATTATCTTGAAAAAATATCCTCATGGTCAAGGGAAAAATTAAAATTATTCTAACAAACTGCAAATATCAAATGAAGCTCATACACAAGATACAACTTTGTTAGGTGATATGGAATTGTAGTAAGCTAAACCTAAAACTCTGATTTTAAAGGAAAATATAATGGTAGCTCTCTCAAAATTATAAACTGACTGGCAATAATAGGCCATATAAAGTATGGAGAAAAGACGATGATTGAGTCGTTACAAAAGAAACAAAATCAAAAGGTGATTGACCAAACCAATCCAAAAAGTAGTAGTAGTAGCTGCTTTCATTGAGGTTTTGGCTGTTGGGAAGCGTGGTGTTTTCTTCCGGCTTCAACAGCTTCCCTGCGACGTAGTCCAAAAATTAGCATCCAAGACCAAGTACATAGGAATCAGAGCTGAGAGGTAATTTATCTTGTACTCCCAAAACATTAAAAACCGCAATCTGATGATGACAGTGTAAACCCACGGGAGAGCCAATTTGGGGATTAGAATCCCTAATTCCACGACTTAGGGTGAGAGATTAAAGTAAATTAGATTAATGAAGTTAGAAAAGTCAACTAAATGAGATATAAATATTGTAAGGAATTCGAATTATATCACTGGATTAACAATTGGGATATAAATCTATATATTTCTTATTTATTTAGTGCAAGAGTGTGTTATATATTTATGCGTACTTGTATCATTTTAATGAATAGAAACAGATTACACGTGTATAGCACATTTTTTCCCATGTCTCTCAATTTATCTTATATGCAATTGCATGGCTACGGGCTGCTAACCGTGCCTTTTAGTAGAAGCTGAACTATCAAGTGCTTTATGTGGTATTTTTGCCAGGTTCACCCCTTAGGATTTTTTTAAGAATATATAAGCATATGACTTTAGTAAGAAAGAATATGCCAGTGTTAAACCTGAAAGCAGTTACAAGCTCAATATTCTCAGGGTTAAGCATTACGCCCTCATAGAAAGCATTGGCGGCCTCTTCGAACTTCTGCAAAATATTGTTTAATAAGTGTTGGAACGAATATACATACACACTATATTACACACACACACACACGAAAGAGGAAATTAGGGAGAGAAGGTCCAAAATTAGATAATAAGGATGCGATTGGAAACCAAAACTTTTGGTTTCCCTCAACTAGCAAAACTTAAAAAATGGCAAACAAATTATTGTTTATAACTCAAAAAATATAATTCACTTTTTCCTCAAAAAAGTTTTTCTCCATTTCTCTCATTTATTTCACTCATCTCTCTTATCTGTTGGCTACCATTAATTTTCTACCGCACAAAAAACTTTATTTTATGAAGTGTTATCAATGGGGGATAGCGGGTCATGGCGGCGAGGCCAAAAACCGCCATAAAAATATGGCGGATGGCGTTGCAGGATATGGCGGAAGGTATAGCGGGCAAAAAAATAAAATATTATATATATATTTATACATACAAAAATACTTCAAAATAACAACATAATCATAAAAAGCAAATCAAACACTAATTAAATGTCTCTATTCCTCTTCTTCAAAAATGGATCAAAAAACAGAAAACAGGGCGGGCAGGAGCAGGAGAAAAACAGAAAGAAAAAAAAAAGCAAAAAAGAAAATGAAAAAAAAAAAACTGGAAATAAAATATCAAACCAAAATCTATAATCATCACAATCTCTAAATTAAGGAAAAAGAAAATGAAAAAAAAAGCAAACAGGAGAAAAAAAAAAAGGAAAAAACTTGAACTAAAAACTTTCCCGGAGGGTTGGCGGGTGGCTGTGCGTGGGGGGTCAGGGGTTAGGGTTTTTCAGTTTTTTTTTCGTACTTTCTGTCTGCTCTCTCCCGTTTTGTAAAATGGGAATGTGATAGGGTTTTATAAAAATGGGGCAAGGGAGTCAACGGGTCAGAGTTTTTTTCCCATTGTGCCTCTCAAAGATGGGCTAAAAAGGCCCCCAAAACCCGCCATTTCCCGCCATGGCCGCCACGCTCATGGCAGCCGCCATAGCGCCGCCACGCCCAAACCGCCACAAACCCGCCATAATATGGCGGCGCGGCAAAATTCCGCCACGCCATACCGCCATGGCCGCCATTTGATAACACTGTTCCTCTCTCTCTCAACTACCATTAAGTTTCTACCACACAAAAACTTTATTTTATTTCATATCTCTCATCTTTCCACCATCATTAATTCCCACCACAAACTTTAATGGGTCCCATTTGAAATTTTATTTACCAAATAATTTTATATACAATCACTTACTCAAAAAACACAAATTATACCCAACCATTATTTTACCAAAAAATTTTATCTCCCTAAAATTTTTATTTTCACTATTTTCTAGTGAAACGAAAGGATATCCAATCACACCCTAATAAGTTGCCTCGAGAAATTGTCACCTGCAGTAGACGAAGAGCCGCACCCTCACGATAGTAAGCCTTGGGCCAATCTGGCCTAAGAGCCTTACATGCTTTTGCATCAGCTAAGGCATGTTCAGCTTGTCCCAAACGAAGCCAACTAAGACTTCTATTAGAAAGCAATGTAGAATCTGTTGGGTCAAATTCAATTGCCTGCAAATACATCCAAAGAACAAATATACTAAATTTTATTTTTTTTTGGTGTCGAAAATATAGAATAAAACCGATTTTACCGTAAAGAAAGCAGGTGAACTACTAGAAATATAATAAATATCCAATGCCATCTGAAGAAGAGAAATATATATGCAAAATAATTATATGCGCATACATAGGAAACAGACAAAATACGAACCTGTGTATAAGCATCAACTGCAGCCATAAATTCTTTCCTCCTAAAAGCATCATCAGCCCTAGCCTTTGCTTCAGCAGCTTTCTCCTTGGCTTCAGCTGTTACCTAGAGATTGAAGTTAATGAATACGTTTAAAGAGAATAAAATTAAAACTTAAAATGTTATTTCTAAAAAATGCCAATAAGCAAAGAGAGTATGCCCAAGAAAGACCTCTGGCAAATCTTTCCTTGACAATGTCATATCCTTCAGTTTGTTAGCTTCCTTCAAGAATTCACTTTCACCCTGCATTTGTTCACATTGCAACGTATAAAACCTAATAGGCAGAAATAAGAGTATAACAAGACAAACCACCTATAGCAGTTGATCCTAGGGCCATTCAATAGTAGACTGTGTACATCAAACAATTTTTTGTATCTGTTAATATAAAAAGGCCAAAAAAAACAAAAAAAAGAAAGGGTAAAGGCTAGAAACTAATATCCTACTTTTTTTAGGATAACATGTGTATAGCAGGACCAACACCTGACATTGAGATTCCTACTATGCTTATACTGATAAAAAAACATAACAAATGCAATAAACTCTTCAATATATAAAAGAGTAATGTATCAGGTACCTCACTTCTCCCAGATTCACGTTGCATGTGTTGAAGAATCCCGTCAACACTCCAATCTGGAACTGAAGCAAGTGCCGAAGTTACAGGGAAAAGAATTTCAATGACCACCTTGTTTCCTCTCGCGGCTGCCACCTGTATTGGCTTCCAGCCATCCTGAAGCAGAATAAACTTCAAAATTAAATGTGTTCCACAGATTTCGATGATGATATTGGTTCAAAAAAACCCGATTTTCTCTCAAGTCCACTCATCAAAGAACCAAAAGATGCTAATGAAACCTATGTTGAGTGTTTTTTACATTATTCTGTACACGTAAATTAAACTACAATTAGTGCAATGGTTTGTATAACACCAAACATTTTTAGAATACGAAATCATGATAATTATGTTAATTGAATTAATTATATTTACCATCTGTCATTGACTTTATAATATTAGTGAGAGTACCAAAAATACTGATTTATATTTATCCCATGAAGCCTATTTAACTATGGATAAACATAATTTTATTGTTTTATGCACTTGTAAAGTTGAATCATAAATGTTTTTATGCTGAGATATTTTTTTTAAAGATAGTAATAAAATTATAAATAAGAGATAACTTCTTTGACCTCTTGTAAATTCAAGGATGACGATTTTAAATGAAAAGTTTAAAAGAGGGAGAGAATCTGAATAGATTATTATTAATAAGTTAATTGTTTTTTAACAACCAATTAATTATTTATGACTATTATATATTTATCATTAGTAAGATTTTCTAAATAAATCACACATGGGAGCAGGTCCCTCCCACTGACCATATGAATCTGTTACAACGAGGATATTTAGGGTTAAGCATAAAGCTGATGGCAGACTCTCTAATGATCCAGCATAGACAAATATTAAGAGAAAATACATTTTTATCAACTACTTGTACAGAAACAACAAATGGAAAAAGTTGGGCATGTGAGATTTGCTGCTTTACCTCATCAATGGCATTAGGATCAGCCCCAGCTTGTAATAAGCAGTTTATGATTTCCGGGCTACCACCATCAGCAGCAATGTGTAAAGGTGTTGCTCCAGCTGCACTAATATTCACCGTTGCACCTGCCTATATGAAACAAGAAAGTAACAGCTAACTCAAATACCACACCAATTCCATTTTAAAAACAATCAAAGTTAAATTTCTTTTCCAACTAATGGATGTTTAGAAATATCAGAAACAGGTTTTAGCTGATTCAAACCACACCCAGGTTCACTAAAGGGTTCATTCTGCCTACTAATTACAGATAATTCAAATTTGATTTTTAATGAACATCTAGAAAAAATGAAAATTAGTTTTATACAAGAAGCCAAGTAAAGAAGTTTCACAATAAACTTTTAACTTGTTAAGAATTGCAATTACCATAATAGGTTGCCAATTTTACCCTTTAGTTAGTTCAAGTTTACCAAATTGTTTATACTCTATCAGACAACTGCTCAGTTTGTGTTTCCGTGAGGGATGTTGATATATTAAAACAGATATCTTCAAGAAAATAATCAGACGGGCTCAAAAGGAAGCTGCATGTAGCAAATTATGATATAAATGGACTGGAATGACCACAAATATAATTGACGAATAAAAGCAGATGCATAAGAGAAAGGGTTGCAGTCAATTAGTCAAACCAGTATATGAAAAATACCTTAACTAACAACTCCAAACATGCCACCGAACCAGCTGCTACAACAGATAATAGAGGAGTAATATCATCTTCGGTTTTAGCATTCGGCTACAACAAAAGCAGACAGAAAACATGAATCCACGAGTGAGCACTTCTTCAATTAGATAAGTAGATTTGCATGTCCTGTAATTGTTGTAATTGTAGTCAGCAGCTCACAGTATTTGAAAAGAATGAAGAATTTTCATGGCTCCTAATATAATAATAATCTGCAACTCAATGTTCATGTTTTCAATGAATCAGGAATATGATGTCCATGTCATAACTTGATCATCACAAGTTCCAGTTTATTGTGTCCATCCAAGGAAATTACAACCACAAATTTGATAAGAAGGCTTATTCCTCCAGCAACAAAAGGCTAGAAGACGCCGATTATTAAAAACAGATATATAAATTAATAAATAAATAAAATTTGTGAAGCATGTGTAGCCACAACCCACATGGAACTGTACTTGTTAAGAACACATATATCCGTGTAAACAAATCAACTTAACAATTCCAATCATGTGTCTCGTAACACCTAATCATATGTCAGATACAAAAGATAGAGTGATTTAAGAAACAAGTACTTGTTAGATTTGATTCTGACAATCAAGTTAAAAGAGCATTAGCTCACATTGGCATTATGCTCTAGAAGAATTTTGACAGAATCTGGCTGGGCATGACCAGCAGCCCATATAAGTGGGGAACCGGCATCACTTTGTAAATCAACATTTACACCCTGGGCGAGTAAGAATTTTAGTAACTCAATATCTCCTGCAAGCAAGGACAGAAAACTCATTTAATTTTACGGTTGTTGTTGGGGGGTTTAAGAAGAGAGACACACACACACACAAAAAAAAAAAAAAAAAAAAAAGCAAGCACGCCAGTTTCAGTTAAATCTCTGGTGAAAATGCTAACACAATAGCTATATCAGAATACAGCATTTCAATATAGTTAATTAGTTATATGTTTAAACAAGCAAAAGTAAAGCTAACGATTTGGTTGGTAACTCTTACGCGAATATATATTTATATGTGTGTGTGTGCGTTAACTTCTACATAAGCACAAGTAGAACTAATAATTAGGTTCTCATTCCATGAACCACATTAAATTTGGATTTTCGGCAAAATGGTATAAGATAAAATATTTACCAAAGGCGGATTGCCTGGCCCTTGAAAGTTGAAACTAAAACAAACATAAGTAAGAACCCAGTTGTGTATATTTCAAGATCATAAATCCAGTTGTGTGCACTTCTAGAATATTAATCCAATTGTGTATATTTCAAGATCATAAATGTTGTGGGCTTTTGCTATAACACAATTGATTTGATCTCCTCTCACTATGTTGATTCAAAATTTTCACAACTATTACCGCAAAGAAAATGATTACAGTGAGATATTAGAGATTAATTGATTTGCTGAGAACTGCATAAGCATTAATTAGTTGTAATTAAGCATCAACTGTTACACTGTCACAGTGATTCAAAAAACGGTCGAGGCGCGTCTTGAGGCACTTTTGAACAAACCTGACCCGAGGCATACGCATTGAACCTCTATAGATGAAACGTGTGCCTCAAAGTGGTGAGGTGCCGCCTCAACTCGTCTGAGGCATCCGCCTCGATTTAAGTGTCTTTTTTGTTAATTTCCTCTTTTCTTTTTCTTTTTTCTTTATTTCTTGTTATTAATAAAAGTATAAAACATGTCAACTAGAAGGCCCGGTTTAGATCTGCTCACTAAAAGTCTAAAACATTCGGCTAAAAAGTGAAAATCCTAAAACATCGTCACTGCTCTCTCTCTCTCTCTTCTCTTGCTCAGATATAAATGCTATAATAAAAGCAAAGAAGGTAATCTGACATGAATTATTGTGTTAAATACCTATATATATATATATATATATATATATATATATATATATATATATATATATATAGGATAGGTTCACATGGAAACCAATCCCCAGGTGGGAATGTAGGAACCTAGGAACCTGCTACATTACATAATATCTAATGCTATTTTTGAGTCATGTGCAATGCTAATTAATAAAAATAGCAAAATTCAAGGGAACACAAAAATAGCAATGCACATTTCTTAAAACATAAAATATAAATAGCATTTTACATTACAGAAATTAGCATTACATATAATATATTATAGTAGGTTCCTATGTTCCCACCTAGAGATTGGTTCTCATATGATCATAATCATATATCTATCTATCAATATAACACAAACATACTAACAACTGAGTTTTAAAATGAAGGACATGACGAGTTATTCAAATTTCCGTAATCATTTTGACTCCTTTTGTTCTTTACTATGATGAACTTGGTGCTACTTATTAGGATTGACTTGATGTTTTTGTTGAACTTTTAGGGTCATTAATGTTAAATTCAGGGGGTCTTGGTGCGATCATGAAGCGCACACTATCCGGGAGGGAGCCCGTAGCACCTGAGTGAGGTTCCATCCTAAAACCAATTGGTGATAGGAGGAGAGGCACACTAGACTTATACACAAGACTCCCTCTTTATATTTAAAGAATGTGGGACAGCTCACAAGTGACAATATCTCAATAATTAATAGTTATTTTTGAACTTTGCGTAGTTTTATTATTTTTGGTTTTTATTTTAATTTTTTGGGAAAAAAACTGAGGCGCATACTCATCCAAACAAAATGCCTTGTATCCGCCTCTCGTTTTTAAAACATTGACAATATGCTCAATTAAGCTACTATTAATAAGTTATAAAGTTGATCAGAGGAAGAATATAAATGCAAAAAGAATAATACATAAAAAGTTTACTAAATAGAATACTAACAATCTATATATCACCATATTATACCCTTCATCCTGCTCAGCTTAGAACAAACAAAAAAAAAATTCCCTCACTCTCGATCGATTTACCAAGATGCACATACAAGGACAGACACAGACGCAAGCAAGCGCATACACAATAATGCAAACAAAGAAACATCAAAACTTCAAAACGCGGGAAAAAGAGATAGGGCTAAATATTTCACCTATTCCCGCAGCATGATGCAGAGCCGTGGCCCCTAAATCACTCGGTATAGAAGGATCAGCACCACAATTTACGAGGTATTTGGCAGTGTCGGTATGTCCTAACCGAGCAGCGTGGGTAAGAGGAGTCTCTCCTGAATATATATATATTTTTTTAAATTGCAATACAATCAACAAAGCAGGAATTATAGATTAGTATCAAATCCTAAGTATATGTTCCTTTCAATTATACCATCTTCATCTTTGGTATTAACATCCATCTTCAACTCTTCAACCAAGTACTTGCAAACCTCAGTCTGACCCTCCCTCGCGGCAAAGTGTAGAGCACCTCTCTTGTTAGCATCCTTAACATCTGTGACCGTTTGGGCTAAACCTTTTCCATCATCAAGTTGACGGGCAAATTCTAAGAAAAGAATAAATTCACATTACAACTCGCCAATAAAATCTTTACAAAAAATTACAGATAATAGTGGAGCAAAAAATAGATAGAAAATTGAATCTGCTCACTTTTGAGGTCGTCTAGGTTTCCAGTCCGCGCAGCATTTAAGAAATTCTGAACCTTATCCCTCGCTGCAGCCAAGAGAAAGGAATTAGGCGGCTAAAACCATTGATCGATTTCTACTACAAAGGAGAAGAAAAGAGAGCAAGAACAAACCTGAAAGAGCATCAGAAGCGTCCGACGCCATGTTTTTTTTAATAATTAATTTTTTTTTATCGATTTGGAAGGGAGGGAAAAAAGATACTCGAAGTTTCGGAAAAGGGAGTAGAGTTATGTGTGCTGAGCAGAGAGAGTGGGTCTTTGGATTGGAGGAGTCAAAAGAAAGAGCAAGAAGACTTTATGTAGGGTTTCGTTTCGTACATCCCGGAAAATTCTCGTGGAACTATTTTGACGTGGAGAACTCGTGGGGGCAAACTAGTAACTACACTCTGCTCAATCCCTGCTTTATAAAACTAATGTGAAACAATTGAACATCTAACTAAACCTACAGCTAAAAATTAATGAATAGTCATTTCCCGGAAAATAATGATTCTCTCGTGAAGCAACACTCAATTAAAGATTAATAAAGGTGCCGGATATACGCATCCTTTTTAGTTTATTTTTTACATCTTAATAATTATTTTTTTAATCAAAATGTCTAAAATACCTTTCAAACATTATATTCCAAAAAATACATTTTCTTCAACAAAATAAAAAAGTATCGTTCGGACCATATTTTCATAATACATATTCGAAATATCTATTTGAACACAAAGTACACATGTTCGGAGAATTGATCCGAACACAAAATACATGATAAAAAAATTGATCTGAACGCACTTTTTTGGCTAACAAAAAGTTATTTGGATTAATTTTTCAAATAGCTATTTTGTGTTCGAATCAATTATTCGAACATGTATTATGAATCCGAAAATTTGGTCCGAACTGCTCTATTTTTTCCGGATATTTTGATTTTTTTTATTGAGGTAAAACATAAAATAATGAAGAGCGTACGTCCACACCCATTATTCAATTAAAAAGTAACAAACACCACATGACACCAAGCATCAATTTCCATTGATTCAAATCACAAACCCTAACCTTGACAGAGAAAAATGCATGTTCACCACACCCATTATTCAATTAAAAAGTAACAAACACCACATGACACCAAGCATCAATTTCCATTGATTCAAATCACAAACCCTAACCTTGACAGAGAAAAATGCATGTTCACCGCCACTATAAACGAGAGCATTCGATACATACTTTTGTATACTCGATATATAAAAGGCGCAACTTGAGAGGTAGTTCTTGTAATTATCCGTTCTTTGTAACCAAAATTGGACTCAGTTTTACAGACAAGTATTTATTAATTGTCGACTTCCTTGTATCTATACACATTATTGACGACTAATAATCGAATTGGCAAAATATTTCTTATTTTAAAAATAAAAATGTGTTACAGAACAGAAGCCACATCTTGAGTTGCAGAAGAAAGTAACATTTCACCTGCGCACCATATACACACAACCACCCTCGAGTACCATACGTATAATAATATCACCCAATTTTAGTTACAGACAAAAAGACCTTTTGAGTAAATTTTAATCAATCATGATGCACTCAAGCAATTCTCCCATGTTCCATATTTGGAGCTGAAGCTGCCACCGCCACTTTGCTGTGCAAACTCAGCAACAACAGCACGAGCACAACTATCCCAAGTCCTTGCTATCTCCCCAAGTGACATTGGTTGTGCAAGAGATCGAAGTGAGATGCAAAATCTTGATTTCGCCTTTATGGACAGATCTTCATATTCCTTGCTGCAGAACCAAATTAACTATTTTATCAGCATGTGTAAGGGTTTGAAAAAAGCAAGCAAACCAACTCTCTTATCCTGAATTTATTTCTCAATTTATAAACTTAGACGGCATTATACCGCACACTGCTGTTACTAAGACTGGTTTTATTTAGGATGGAACCTCACTTAGGTGGCTACGGGTCGTCATTGAAATAAACGATACATACCATATATGTTGAACATTTCCTCAATTTATATGATTAAGTGCTTGTTTGGAAACCCATTTTGAAATGGACTTTTTGCGAATAAGTCCATTTTAAAAAAGAAAAACATGTTTGATGGTTATTTTAAAATGGACTTTTGAAAAAAGTAATTTTTCCAAAAGTCCATTTTGAAGAAGTGTTAATTTATGACTTTTGAGTTTCATTTCCTACACTTTTGTTGAATGGACTTTTAAAATTGTTTTTGCCAAACATTTCACATTTTTCACAAGCACTTTTCTAAATTGCACTTTTCCAAAAGTCCATTTCATAGATAAACTTTTATGTCAAAAGTGTTCCCAAACAAGCCCTAAATGATTGATATGTATTTTTTTTTTACCATTGGGTTGGGTAATATTTCAATAATCGACTTAAGTCCTCCCAAATTTAACAGATATAGGTATGGTGGTACTTGTAGATATGTGAGTAGGTGAATGAATAGTGAAATTTTTGGAGAAGTATGCAACAATGACTCGTTCTTTAAATAAAAGTGTGAAAAAAGAGTGAACAGTAAATTTTCTGAAAATATTGGTAGGCAATCACATTTTGAGGTGAATTTTTTTCCCTAGCATAATGAAAATGACATCTCTTTTTTTTTTTTTAATCCAATTGCCACCTCATTTACTATTCTCTAATTCACCGTTCATAAAAAGATTTGCAATATCTAATATGCTACCAAAACAAAAAAACATTCTCTTAGAAAGACAAATATGTACATGTTATCTGCCAAGACATTTCATCATAATGATTTTTCAAATTGTAATAATGGAGCCTGGTGTGCCTACTCTATGCATTACAAGCGTATTATTAATTAATAAATAAGTTCATCATGCAATAGTAGTATTACTATAATAAAATAAGCATGATAATCATACTACTAGAAAGATGAGCGTAGATCCCATGTACTCACCTGACTTCACCTGGGAACTTGTCCAGAAGAACTGGAGAGCAATTTGGATAATTGTTGGGAACCAGCAATCTTAGAGGTTGAATTGGAGACTGCATTTTTATGAAAGACAAAACACGTAAATATGGGAAAAGTGACAAGGGCACGTCAAGGATTTTGAGGGATTCAAAGCCCACCATTTGTGCTGAGGCATACTGTGATTTCAGATTTGGGCTAAGAGCAACAGCGCTGTAAGAACACTTCACAATAGTTCCTTCTCCACCTTCACCAGCAGCAGCAATTGCAGTAGGGTCAACATCGTCTTCACTGATATACACAACAGTGTCTATAAGTCTTTGATTAATTTCCCGTAACTCTTCTTCAAGTGCATGGTTAGCCTGCAAATAATGACCAATTATCACTCATGTTAAAAGCCGATATTAACCCCCTTTATGTTAGGGATTTTGTTGTTGAAAAAATGAGACATTCTACAACACGTCAGAAACTAAAATTGCACTAACATCATATATCTGTATGAAGATATTATCTGCAAAAACCAAATGGGTTTGGAACATACAACATATGCAGCTAGGTGCACCAATCAGAGGAAGAAAAGGGATGATCAAAACATACATTTGATAATAGAAATAGGATAGCTCAATTTGAAACACAAGGAACGAGGTAACTGAGAAATATATAATGATTTGTTGACTTGGGAGGTCACCAAATAGATCAGATTGTAAGAAGAGCGCCCATGTAGCCAACCTCACACAAGTACAATAAGACTTTGTTGATCTTGCTATAGGGTGCTTCATCAAATTATAAAGCCTTATCCCGTACTGAAGCAAACTAATTTCCAAAAAAGGAAACAAGTGATTAAATTACTTCAAACACCGTTTGAGCGAAGATATTTTAAAGAAAAATCTGGAAAATCTTTCAGAAAACTGATTACGAAATGATGAGCTTGGACTGAATTTATACTACTTGCGAACTTAAATGTAATTTACAGTTCTCTTATAGTCAAAATTAATCCCAGGATTGACTAGACTTTTAACTACCCCAAGAATAGTGACAAGACTGCTCATTTTCTAAATATTTAATGAACTTCTTGGACTTGGACTTCTCTTTCCAAAGTCTGACTCTGTTCTGCATATTCATGTTACATGCACTGGCAAATTACCTTGGAGGTTTGATAACAAAATATATATTAAAATGACCATCAGATGAGTGAGCATGCATATGACAAAATGCTATGCAATCCCATTGTCAAGTGCTTCATCCATAAGTCACATTTTCATTTCAATAGATTCTGCTCCATTACAAGAAAATGTAAGAGGAAGTACCTCAATCCATAAGTCACATTTTCATTTCAATAGATTCTGCTCCATTACAAGAAAATGTAAGAGGAAGTACCTCAATCCGAGGCCTTTTCACACTTGATGCTCCAGTGGACTCTCCATCAGATTCATTACCAGTTAAATGCCTGAGACCATCATTCACACTGCCTGTAGACGACACAACATTAGATGGCATAGCACTAGTATACCGTCTCATTTTCTTGGTACCACTGGCCCCATCCTGTGTGAAAAAGTTTCTAGCCTGCAGACGACATTTAGTCATAGCAACTAAATCTTCGCCTACTGCAGCGCGTGAACCATTCCCTGGAGCAGATCCAGCAATTCTGTCAACCATACTGACAACTGAGCTAATGTCACTAACTGAGGCACTCAGAGCCTTAGGAGACAGAGACTTGATCTGTCAAAAGGAAAGAGAAAACTACAGTCAAGTATAAATAAGAGACAGTAATCAGTTTTTTTTTTTGTTTTTTTTAAATAAAATATTTTGTGCCATGTATCATGAAGAAAATACATCTTACCACTTTTATTAATCGTTCAAGTGGCAGTTCAACAGCATTAGAGTTTCCAGAAATAATGGTTGATGCAACACCATGAGTGCCTTCAGGGCTGGTAAATTCTGCTAATAAAGGTGATGCTGACATCCCGGGAGTACCAATAGCAAGGGATTGGTTTTGTATTGATGCCGCAGTGGTTGGATGATGCACAGAATTTCCAGCATTTGACAGTGACGAAACACCAGAATTCACTTTCTCAGAATCTCCTGGCATAGGGGATGGAGCCATGGAAGTTGAAGGAGATGGAACAATGAATGGTGAGTTTGCAGATTGCAAAGGAGTTCCACCTTTGGTATGCGCTGTCAGAAGATTCTGCTGGTCAATCTGTGGAGAAGAATGGTGACCCATCTGAGGGGATGTCGCCTGAAGAACCTGCTGTGATGAAATAGAGAACGGTGTTCCGGATTTCATTTGTTGGTGATGATACGATTGCCGTTGGCCAGATGAATTATGTGGCTGGAGAACCCCTGATTTTGCACCCATTTGGTGCCTCATCTTTATATCATTCGCATCATTAATCTGATTAAGCTGCATCATTTGCTGTGCGGGCAACTGTGATGACTGCTGCTGACTAGTTTGCTGTTGCTGTTGCTGCTGATGCTGTTGAAGTAACTGCTGTCTATGCAGAAGTTGTTGCTGCACTCGCTGCTGGTACTGCTGCTTTAGTTGCTGTGTGGAAAACATTGGTTGCTCCTGTTTTATTTGCTGCGGTTGAAGCATATTTGAATTTCCTTGTAGATTAACATTCGACTGCAAATTTGTCAGCGGACTTTGCGATGACATCGAGTTAATATTCATCTGTTGTGTTCCACCAACAG
The DNA here is from genome assembly GCA_014905375.1 of Phtheirospermum japonicum. Classification (NCBI taxonomy): domain Eukaryota; kingdom Viridiplantae; phylum Streptophyta; class Magnoliopsida; order Lamiales; family Orobanchaceae; genus Phtheirospermum; species Phtheirospermum japonicum. The sequence continues at coordinate 310,263 of BMAC01000587.1, forward strand.
GATTTTGTTGCAAAGAGTTCATAGATACTTGTTGCATTTGATTTAGGGAGTTCCCCTGACCAGGATCTATACTTGAACCAGACTGTAGGGCATCCATCATATTCTGGCGAGAATTCGAAACACTGGATACAGAAGATAAGGAACTATGCTGCAAGTTGGTCAAATTATTCTGCTGTGTTGTCACCACAGAACCCTGCACATTCATTGGTTGCATCTGGGAATTCATTTGACCTTCATTCCCATGCATTTGAGAAATTTGAGACTGTTGCTGCTGAGACTGTTGCATAGCATGCATTGGAGGCTGTGGCTTACGAGGTCTATTTGAATTAAGAATATTTACAATCTGCTTCTCGACTCCAACAATCTTCTCCTTGTGATGGGGCTGAACTTCGTTCTTGTTAGTGCGCAGAAATATTATAAAACGTTCCAACATAAGCTTAAGAAATCTGAGTTTTTCAAGTTGATCATTCTTAGGTTGTTGAGGTCCTTGAGGAAGAAGGGCATCATGCTGCAATGCAGTTAGACACACCTTATTAGAGAGAACCAAAAATCATAAAATGATGTGAGCAATAATGCTATCTAGGGTTTTGTTCAACACATTCCTTCAGGCCTTAAAAATGAACACAGGAGAAATGGGATAGAGAAAAAGGTGGAAAGTTAAAGTTAAGTTTACTGGGTTCAATTACTTCAAGCGATGTACGCAGCTGTCAAGAAAAACTGGCTGCTAATGCGATCATTCTCAGTAATTAAAAACTTCAGTAACACCCAGCAACAAAGCAAGATAAATAGTGTAACAATACTGCGCTAGCCTACCTGTTGCAACTTGGCAGCCATTCTCTGGTACATTTCATTCAATTCAGGAAAATACATCTCATTCATGGATTTGATCTGCATGGATTATGTGTTATTAGATGTCAAACCAAATATTACAACAATAAAAAGATGCAGGTAAATGAAAGGTGGAGAATACAGGTTTAAAGAAGGCAACCACTAGATGTTAATATATAGACTTTAATTAACTATGTAACAAAATCTTCGAGATGGTGAAAGGAAAGATGGTAAAATACCTTTTGATAAATCTCCTCTTGCCAGTCCCCTCCATTTGCATTTCCTGTTTGTGATGAGGAATCCAATGATGCTACAATTACCACGCGTTAGCTAAGTGAACAAAATCAAGTAAAGAATCTAATGTATCATTAGATGACACTAACGTGCATACAGGCATTTATCATGACAAAGGGAAGAAACAACATTGTCTTAACCAGATCAGAACTTTAGGATTGATACTTGGTTGTATATGGGATGCTCTTTTTTAAGCCCAAATTACTTATTCACTCCTTGATTCAATATTTTTAAAAAGTGATCCACTTGTTATAGAGTTACTTCATTAATAAAGGTTACATAATACATTTCTTATTCGGCAATGACAATCTAGAGAAAGATGTCTCTGTGCAGTGCAAAAATTGATTATCACTAGTACAATATTCAGAATGGGAAAAAAAGAAGAAAAAAAAAACAATTGCAAAAGCAACGGAGACAAGCTGCAAACAGTAAGAATTAAAGTCTTTCCCATGTATACTAACTGGCGAGTATCGGAATCGACTTATATTAGCACCTTTTAAGAATGCAACTAGTTTATGACCAAATTATATAGCTAGGTATTCATGTTCACCTAATCAGATTTAATTATCAATTTCATCTATATACCCTGTTGCTATAGTCCTTTTCATATCCATGGCCAAAGAAAAGCACTATAGAAGTACAACACTTGATAAACATTTGCTAACATATTTTATGATTCTAAGGCATGCATGCATTAGGTATTCAATGCAATTGCAAAAATTAACTACATTGTATATTTATATAAAAATAAATGCATTAAATTAATAAAGAACTGCCGTAATTTTCATTATCAAGATCCCACTTTGTAACAATCTGTTGAGGATAAATATGGTAGCAAGGAATAGAAATTTTACATGTCAAGAAAATCAAAAGGGGGAAATTCTAAACTGTAAAAATCTTGTAATATTATGTGCACAACTCACATATATAAACCTTGCATTTTAAAGTTTAAAGCATGCATAATCTGATGGGGAAAAAAATGATCAAGAATTTTTCACATTTTTAAGTAAATTCATAAAGGCCAGGGCTATTGATATCATTTGATCTACAAGGAAACTAATAAACTTAAATAGTAATAGTAAGGCATATATGCATAACTAAAACAAAACAAAACGTTATATCTCTTCTACAAATACCAGATCAAGTTCGGGGTGAGCATTACCACTTCACATAATACCGGCATGGGGCTGAATGAGAATCATTTAAGTCGAGCATTAGTTCAATTGACAGCTAAGTTTTAACCACACTAAATCATACTCCCTCCTTCCCAAAAATATAGCACATGTTCACTTTCACAAAGATTAAGAAAAAGTTGTTAGTATGGTTGAAAAGTTAAATTTTACCTACATTTTCTAATTACACCCTTCCTTTTAACACTAATGATTCATTAATTGTTGATACCAAGGTGCATTAAATAGGGGCACATAAGTAAATGCATGAAACAATATGGAAAGTGTGCTATAATTATGGGACAGAGGGAGTAAGTAAATTCAGCACACAAATTGTCCCTCGGTGTTTTCTATGTTATGACTCCGCATGTTAGTTTCTTATATGTAGAACACAACTATCTAATTTACATAACGAGTGGATAGAAGCCAATGTGTGGTCCATCAACCAGACAAAAACTTAAAGATAAATTGCAACACAGCAGACCCAAACAAAATTGACATATAATGTGAAAAACTAGACAGCGCATATCCTGGAAAGGCTTCTCGCAGTGCTATTTCACCAATTAAAAGTGAGCACCGGACAGCTAATGGGCAAATGTAATTGAATATAACTGCGTGGAATAGTAATCAATGACTTTCAAACTGGTGGAATCAGAAAGTTCTAATCAGAAAGAAACCAGATATACATGTCAACCAAAAAACTTACTTAGTGACGCCTCAGGCATGACTCTTTGAGATTGCATCAACTGCTTCTGTTGATCAATTGTGGTTTGTTGTTGAATCAGGGGACCAGATGTTTGGATCCTTTGTTGCATGTCTCTTGGTAATGAGTTTGACTGCTGTTGCAGACCCAATTGTTGCTGCATCTGACCTGGCTGTGATTGAATCTGTGACATCAGCTGCTGCTGCTGCATTGGCTGTGACTGAGGCTGTTGAGCTTGGTTAGGCAACATGTTTCCCATGTTTGACTGCATTTGCTGCTGTACTCCAACCTTAGACTGCTGTAACATATGGACAGGTTGCTGATTAGTTTGCAGGCTAGGGGTGCCATGTTGAATTCCAACCATTTGTTGCTGCTGGAAACCATTAAGATTATTCTGAGCGCCTAATTGCTGCTGATGCATATTCTGGAGGTTGTTCGGCTGACCAGTTGACTGCTGTTGATGCATATTTGGAAGGTTGTTTTGTTGATTAACCGTCTGCTGCTGTTGCATGTTGGAAATATTGTTCTGCTGAGCAATGATTCTTTGCTGTTGCTGTTGTTGCTGTTGTTGCTGCTGCTGCTGCTGCTGTGCATCAAGAATATTATTCTGTTGGCCAATCTGGTTCTGTTGCATGTTTGCAGTGTTTGGCTGCTGCCCGCTAAGCTGTTGCTGCTGCTGCTGCTGTGTCGGCAGCATTGTATGCTGAGGCATCGAAGTTTGTTGCTGATGCATGATGGAAGGCTGCTGTGGTTGTTGCTGCTGCTGTTGCCTGAGGACTGATTGTGATTGCTGCTGAAGCATAGATTGAGTTGATTGCTGAAGAGATGCCTGCTGATTTTGTAGGGTAGATGAAGCCGAAGTTTGCCTCAAGGAAGGTTGCATAACACCCTGCTGAGAGGATTGAAGTTGATTCTGTTGCAATAGGTTCTGTTGTTGTTGCTGCTGTTGCTGAATCTGAGATTGCATAATGGATTGTTGGACACTTCCCTGCTGAAACTTTTGCTTCATAAGGTGTTGTTGTTGTAGCTGCTGATTGTAAAGATATTGCTGTGAATTCTGAGACTGCTGCTGTGGCTCCTGAGTCATAACCTGTGGCTGCCTACTACCCTGAATCTGTTGTCTCTGAGAATTGGCATACATATTAGAAGGCACTCCTTGCCCCATCGAATTTCCAACCGCATTCCCATTTACATTAGACATGTTCTGCATGTTTTGCATGTTAGGATTCTGGCCAGAACCATTAGACATGGTTCCCTGTGACATGCCACCAACAGGGGCAAGTGTAGACGTCAAACCAGCAGAATTTGGCACACCAGTTGATGAAATATTATTCTGGATATTCTGGGATAAAAGCTGTTGCCGCACTTGAGATTGATTGGAAACCATTGGAATTGGCAGTTGCTGAACTTGATTTTGGATTTGGGACTGCATGTTTTGAGAAGCTGCCAAAAATACGCGCGCGCGCGCACACAGAGACAGACCTAGTCAATAAATGAGCATAAAATGCGAAGGAAACAGGTCGTGTTGATGAATGCAAAGGCAACAACAGAAAAGAAACACCAAACAAGAAACAAACAAGATATGAACACACTTTCTTCAGTAGTCTGATCGAGGAGCAGATTACTCGGAATAAAAAATGAAAATAAACGTGTCAAAAAGTGTGGCAACAATCTAGAAAATGCAGCAGCAAACATGACACTGACACTGAGATACAGTTCAGGCACAAGAAAAAACCAAAAGCAATAACCTTTACGCAATGTAGACGAGCCAACATTAAAAATAGCCATCAACAAGTGGCGATTACAGCAGTTCACCACTTGAAAAGCTCAAGATGTAAAGATCTTTGGATACTATGATAAACAATGGATTGCCAATTTCAAGCAAAAATTTAAGTAGACTATGAGAGGTTTCAGGATACTTAAGCCCATTGCAATGTAAGTGGACTGACTCATGGAACTTAACAGGTGGAAGTACTGGGCTCAGTGCTCCAATGGTTACCTAATAATAGACCATGATAAACGTATGAACATAACAAACAATCTGTACACTGCAAAAACCAATGACCCTACTAAAATAGGATGGCTATTGGCTACCCATAAGACTAAATGAAGAATGATGCAGTTAAACATTTACGATTGACAAATTACGTTACTCCACCTAATGCGGTGTAGGTAGTTATTACTTACAAAATACCCATATGTCAATACATTCAGTTGAATATATTTGTCATTTCTTTTGTCATCTATGTCACATGCTTCTGTTTGTACGACGACAAAACGGATCTTTGATATATGGTATTACCGACTTCCCGTAATAGAATAGTGCACAGCGCAACAATTAGATAGGGCACTTTTTTACCCTTGTAAAAAATTCTCATTGCATGCAAATTCATTATCCAGGTCTTGCATAAAAACTATTGCACATTGGATAAAGTCACCACAATAAATTTGAGACAAGATCATTTTCCATCATCTTAGTAGTGAGAGGGAAATTAGGTCTGAATGGTTATGTTTCCATAGTTCATTTCCAGTCTTCATTGTTTGGAAAATAAAATCGTAGAATTTATTTGTTTTCCTGTAAAATTGAAGATGTGTTTGGATGAATGGATTAAAATACAATTTATAAGGGTTTAGAAATGAGAATATATTTGGTTGAGAAATTCTGAGAGTTCTAAATACGAAAATACATGATAAAAATGAAATTATGTTTGTTTTTGTGCTTTTGGTTAATATTTTTTAAAATCTATGTATATTGTAATTTGAAAATTTGATATTGGTGGGTTTCACTTTCGATATCTAACTTGTATATATAATATAATATTTGTAAGATTAGTAGGTGTTGGGTACCATTGAGTTGATACAGTTTGAAAATAATAGTATATAAAATTGATATAGGTGGTAGTGAATGCCCTAGTGTAATTTAGATTAAAATATGGGAATAATAATTGATAGGGTTATGTACAGGGTTGAGAAATGGAATTACAAGATCGAAAATTGAGATTTTATTTATGCGAAAAAAGGGAAGAGAAAAAGAGTGGTTTCAAATGGAAAAAATTTCAGACATAATTCCATATTTATGAATAGTATAAAAATGAAAATGAGGGCTTGGAAACATAACAATGTCTTAGTTTTACCCCTACTTCTATAATATACCAAAATCAATGCACTCAAAATAAACTAGAGTAGAGAGCAAGAATATGAACTCGATCTATTGCCTATGGTGTGGATCAACTTTAGAGATGAGGCACTTCGCAGTTGGATCCATAGTGAACCCATTGAAACAAATTGAGAGGAGCAATTGATTGCTTTACACCATACAAAAGCATGAGTCCTTAAGACACACGTGAGGGGTCTAAGGATCTAAAGACTGAACTAAATTAGAATCACAATCCAAAATGGCCAAGCAAGTATCAGTATTTAGAACTTTCTTCTTATTTATTGGTCAGTGTGTGGCAGCTGGCTCGGTCTTTTCCATATTTAAATTCAAATTTAATAACGAGAGTGTTATTTGGGATGGCTACAGGATATTTGTTCCAGAATCTTTGCAAATTAAAAGTAAACCAATTCTCAAGCCATGTCATTATAAGTATCTATGATCATAAAGGCAAACTCAAAAGAAGAYATACGTCAAATGCTTGGCATAATAAGYTTGCTTAACAATAATAGTTCAAAATTAGTATCAAGAAAAGAAGGTGCAATGTTGGCCCAGYCATTGAAGGAGAAAGTAAGAGAGAAACATCATTAGATTGGCAAGTTAGAAACATGTCTTCAGAAAGYAAGTTGTCTAAAGGCAGAGATATAGACATATTTTTTGGTTATTTTGATGAAAATACCACAGTTCTTACCTGGATCTTGAGGATTTCTGCTATTACTTGCAGCATTAGGCTGAAGAGAATTTGTTATAGGGTTTTGAGATTTTGTCTCCATTGTCAGCATTTTCAAGGATATTTTTCTTAAATAATCTTGCTGCAAGAGTATGTAATACAGGAACAAGGTCAAAAGTAACAATGAAATATAATTTTATTACACAAAGTGAGCAAATGATACATAAATGTAAGTTTGGCCTGCACATAGAAAATCAAGGGGAAATCAATCATGGGACTAATATACCTGACTTGTTGCTGCGGTATAAATCTTTTCCTCAAACCTGACAGCTATTTTTTTAAGTTCCTGTAGTCCCTCTTGTCCAGARAAAGGGAGGTGCCTCTTCAAAGTCTCCATTCTATGCATTTGAAGAGTCATAGTCTTAGTATTTTCGTAACAGTTGCTACCAAAATAAGACACTAGAGAAAATATAATGAACTTCGGGGCAAATAAGAAGGTATGATAAAGTGAAAATAAATTTACAAGAATAAAGTTTTCTAGCCAAGAACAACATTAAATAGTTCACACAAAGATAAAGCACCCTTCAGTATATATTCAATTGCTCTAAAAACCATCCTAATTCTAAAATCTCTAGTTTATTTATGTATTCTTAACTAAACAGATTCTATATCTATCCAGTTCTTATGTGGATTCAGAAACAAGACTGTCTTTTTACCCCCAATTATAAAAACAAACCCAATTTGAAACCAGCCAAGAGCTCAACATGAACCAACTACAAACTGCAAAGCTCAAAATACTACTAAACACCAACATAGAGAACAACTCAGAATGGTCAAAAAAGAAGTGAGGGATATTCAATTACATCTTGTTTACAATCCTCTGTCTGGAATCTGGTTGAAGCTGAGTCCTCCAATCACCTCCTTCCATACCCGGATTCGCCACCGCATCACCGCCCATAACCTGGCCCGGAATTTGGACCTGCCCTTGGGCTGCTCTCCAATTATTGCCATCCATTATTCACTTGCTAAAAAAAAAAGGAACAAAAAGAAGAAAACCTGCAGATTATAATAGGTCAATAATCTTGCCATGAAATTTGATAATAAATTAAAAGTCGTTTCACTGAAAGCAAGAAACGATTGAACAAACAAACAAAAGACGATTGAACCTACCAAATATTTAATTTCTCAGATTCTGATTTGCGGCCGTGCAACACGATTTTGACATAGATTTTGACCTGGGGAGGATTGACCGAAGGATCGCCGTGGGAGACTGTCAATGAAATTGGGAGAGGGGTTTGATATGTTGGATATTTCTCGTTACGAACACAATTAATTCCTTCGTTTCCAAAAAGAAACATAAATTAATGATAAGATTGTGCCGTTAACGGATCGAGGAATCGGGTGGGTCGGGAATGATTAGGGGATAAGGGCAAAAATATTTTTACCTTCTTATTTTAAACATACTTAATTTTATTTATTTTTTTCAAAAATACTATGTTCTTACGTTGTTTTAATTTATTTTTAAAGTCAAATAATTGAAAAAATGATGTCAAAACATGTTTTTCTATATTATTCGTATATTGATTCATTTAGTTTTTATACTATAATAATTAAGAATATGAATCCCGTCAAAAGCACGTGTAGCTATATAATTTTCAGTTTATTTCTAATTTATTTCTATATTCTATAAATAAACCTCGACAAAAACATGTGTTATATTTTCATATTATTTTCACTTTGTTTATATGGTATTATAATTGAGAAAGTAAACTCTTTCAAAATATTGTGTTCTATCATTTGTTTCATGTTTGTTACACTTAAAAATTGGAAAAATTAACTATGTCATTCCATCTAACTCATCCATTCTCCTTCCCGCTCCTCCATTTCGTTCAGCTCTTTATGATATATGGCAAAGTCCAAAACTTGAAAAACAACATCTTCTATGTTATCACAAAGAAAAGAATAATGAACAGCACGGACAAAAACAATGAAAATATATTCACGAGTCTATACAAATCGTTGAATCTTCAGTTTCTAAATTATCCATAAAGAAATTTAAATAAGATGTATGAGCAACTTAATTTAAATATCATCAATAAAAATATCACCGACTCACTGTATCTTCAATATTCCAACCCAAATCATCATTACCATTTACTGCGTCACTCAACCTTTTCAGTTTTCATTAGCAAGCACATTTACACAAAACACATTGGGTATTTCTAGTTTTCTCCACATAATTTTGAAAAGGAGAAAAAAAAGAGGTAATATCATATCTATACCTAAATATTAATCCAAATTGGCGTGAATCTCAATAACTAAGAATTGACAATTGGCCCGGAAAGTAACTATAGAATACACGGAATCTCGCAGAAAGATTTCTTTTGTGAATTGTTTCTTTCAAATAGAGAAATTTTTTGTTTTGTTCCAAAATCGACCATAGATCAATTCCCCCTTTTTTGATTGGGGAGTATTGACTACACCCCCAATTCTGAGCTTCATGTTACTCTTACCAAGTGGCATGTCAGATTCAGGGCATCCCAATTGGATTGACTGGGATGACAGTTTCTCATTTCGAGAAGAATCTTAAGATTTTGTTTTTAACAGTAATATAAGTGCTTGATCTAATTAATGAAGACGCAAATTAATCGTTATTGGGTGCGGGCTAACTTAATTGTAGTGTAAACAAAATAGGTAGCATAGTAAAATATTCAAATTCATTGGATTAATACTCACATAAGAAAGGCCAAAACAAGAATGTCTATATTTTGCAATAAATATATAGTAATTAATAATCATTCATTATTGGACATCCAGTTATTAGTGTAAACCACGTATTAATATTATTATCCCTGAATGATCAAAAACAATCTAAAGTACATGTTACTTCTCAAATTCATAGCTAGTCTTACAATTTTCAAACACATCACAGCATTTGAGCATAAACAATGGATCACATGTGCAAATAAAATTAGCTTTTCACAAATTGAGAATAGGAAACGAAAATAAACCTTTTTTCTTTTTATCATCGGTGCCAAACCTACAAACCACGCGTTTGTGGAGAAATCCTTCAGATCTAGATCATCCACAAGGTCCTCGCCGAAGAGAAAATTTATTTGACGAGAACAAGCCGAGATATCAAGAAAGAGGCATCAATTGCTGCGGAAGCGGCGGTGGCGCATCTGACGAGGAGTGAGGTCAATCGCTGCTCCAATTATAGGGGAAAAATAGGTCTTACTATATTTAGATGTTGATGCGGCGAGTAGGTAGCGTTGTGCACAATGTGGCGAGAAATCAAAGCTGAGGGAAAGATCCAAATAGGGTCTATGTTTGGTGTGTATGGGATTAGGGAAATTTAGATGGATCGGGTGTATCTTGCTAGGTGCACCCGATAGAAATTTATTATCGTCCATTTATATGTGATGATATATGTCAGTTATATATGATGATATATGACAAAAAAATTAGATTTGGAGTTTATTTTTCCATTTTAGGGTTTAATTTTTTTTTATTTTAGGGTCCCGATAGAAATTTATCATATTACCAGTTATATGTGATGATATATGTTAGTTAAATGTGATGATATATGACAGAAATTTAGTGGTTAGGGTTTAGTTTTTTCATTTTAGGATTGTAGATTTAGATTTAGGATTTCAACTATATCTGATGATATGTACCGGTTAGATGTGAAGATATATTAAAGTTATATGGGATGATAAATTAAATTATTGAGTGCACCCACGTCTACAATGTAATGACTATGAGATTGGAGGATGTAGGGGCTCTGCTATCACATAAAGAAGAAGAAAAGCTAGAACATAAAAAATAAAAATAAAATAAGAGAAAGAAAATTTGGTACATCAAGTGAAAATGAGTTTATTGTAAAATCAACGAAGGAATTTTTTGTTATTTGACCCAAAATAAAAGTGTTTTTTGCATTCCTAAATAGACCGAATGGCCCGACCTGTGTTCAATTTTGGACTAGGCCTTTCACAATTCAACGCATTTATTATCGAATATTCGACTCATGGCGTTGACATGCTCAAATCGAGCCAATCTTATCTTCGTACGAGTAGTATAACAGTAATAACAAAATTTAAGAAAAAATGAAACTATATGAGTTAAAAAAAAACATCTAGATCAGCCTCGCTTATGTCCAATTTTTGCACACATAACGGAGAACAAATATCATACCAATTCATCAAAAACATCTCAATTGTTGCACACATAACGAAGGACAAATTTCATACCAATTCATCAATGGAAGAAGGTAACAAAATTACTAAAACGTGATAGTTTACTGTGAATAAGTGATATGAGCTAACAGTTATATATTTTATTTATATGCGTTCGTTAATGTATGTGAAAACTTTTATTTAATGTTTGTTGTTTTTAGTGATGAAGATAATATGGAAATCATTGAAGAGAGTAATTAATTTGTCTTCAAAAAGTGTCGCTTCTATTTTTTTTTTTCCTTATTCTAATCCCTTTTCTTTTTCTTTTTTTTTTGGGTGGGGTGTGTGTGTGTGTGTGTGTGGTGTGATTTTGAATAGTACTTGTAGTACAGTCAAGGAATGATTAATATTTGTTGCATTAATAGATGTTAACACAAATATTTGGCTATATCTATTATTTTTTGCTTTATTACAATTGCTAAACATTCATATATTAATACAATTATATAGCATTAACTAATCATTAATGTTCCCAGTTAATGGTTCGGTTTTTCATTTTTTCATGAGTAGAAAATCAGTTGCCAATTAACTAGCACTGAAATTTACCGGCTAAGATCATGGCAGCGACTATTTTTTCACCGACGCAGGGGTTTGATCGGAGTGGGCAGAATGATTATTTTCGGGAATTATTTTGTCTAATGCGAGTGGCGTTTACAATGGGGGTTTGGGGATTTGAATTTTGGATTATTATATGATTTGGTACTTGGATTGAACTTTGTTTGCATTGCTTCTTTGTTGCTTTCAAGTGAGAAGATACAATTGCTCTAAAAAAACATCGTCGTTTCAGCCATCCATTTCGACTTTGATCAGTGTAGGTTCGTTGACACCAGGAAATATACATGAGCCTCGTCTTTTTCTTATAAAATATACTTTGGCATAATTACCTCTTTTATGTTTTTTATTTATTTTTCATGTATTAAAGACAAGTACAAGGATTCATGATTTAGCGGCGGGTAAGGTGAAAGAAATGCATGGACTGAATGTTGATCCACTCACCGACATAGACATTTGTCATGGACAGTCATATCAGAAGAAAAAACAACAATATCCAATCCAATTTATCGTAATCAATTAGTTAAATCTGTGATAGAGTGTTATGTTTGTTGTGATTATATTAAAAAAATTATTTAATCTTGTTTCCCATTTATTAATGTGAAATTGTGCAGCAGTTGATGTTATTTTGGTTTATCAAAATTGAAACACTCAGGGATCTACTGGTTTTTGTCCTTGAAACTTCAATTCCATGATCAAAAGTTAGGACATTTAGTATATTATTAGGCAAAGATAATAATATATTATGTAAAAGTGACACTTTTAAGTGCAAAAGCGACAGTAATTGAAAAGGTGACACTATTTATTATATTTTAAGTTAAGTGTTCGATCATAATATAAAATGTGAAAAGTGAGTATTAATTGAAAAAATGACATTGTTATATTTTAAATTAAGTGTTTGTTTCCAATATAATACGGAAAAGTGACATATTTTAATGCATTAGTGGCACTTTTTAGTGTAGAAATGATAATATTAATTGAAAATTTAACATTGTTATATTTTAATGTAAGTGTTTAATTATAATATAATCTATAAATTTGTGAATATATATGTATAAAGTGACACTTTTGAGTGCAAAAGTGATAATTATAGAGCCAAAAGAGACAGAAACAAAGGAGCAAGTAACACTGTTTAAAAATAATAATTCTAATATGTAAAGTGGCTTTTTTGAAGGCAAAAGCAACACATTTGGAGTTATACGTGACACAAATAAGGGGGGAAATGCATTTTATTTTTATTTTTTTAAGTGCTTAATTATAATATGTAAAGTGACACTTTTAGTGCAAAAGGCGATAATATTAATTGAAAATGCAACATTTTTATATATTATGTTAAATGATTGATTGTAATAAAATTTGTGAAATTGATAGTTTTTAGTGCAAGAGTGACAAGTTTATTGAAATGTGACACATTTTAGTGCAACATTGACATTATTACTTTTTATGTTAAATGATTGATTATAATATAATGTGTAAATGTGACACCTTTTAGTGAAAAAACGACAATAAAAAGTGAAAAGTGACACATTTCAGTGCACAAGTGACGATATTTGTTCATAAAGAGTTCACATAAAATTAATCTTATTATATGCAACAGTGACCGTTTTTAGTGCAAAAGTTACAGTTTTTGTTGAAAAGTGACAAAATTTATGTACAAAGAAAATATAAACATTCGAACAACCCAAACAAATAGGCATCAACATAGAACAAAATTGCAACAGATGAAAGTAACATCAAAACTATCAATTACATATCTGTAACATAACAAACCTTTTTGAATTAAAAAAATTAAAGGAAAAACAAAAAATGGCAGCTAGCAACATTATTCTACATCTAACTGCAAAAATGTGTTTACATCAAAGCAGAAGTGCAATTAAAAAATAACAAAAAAATAACACTTGTCATCTAATCAATTTTGTATCCCAAAATCTTAGTAGGGAAGATGTGTCACTTTTATCTTCATAACCCACCAAATCCAAATCTCGATGATTTCTTTTTGTTTCGGTGGTATTGCGTCCAGTATTTCGATCAATTTTTAAAATCTACATTTTGAAGATAAAATTATGCAAAAAATGAATTATGATCGTTGCCAAAGAGGATAGTGATAACGACCTATGCACATGCGACAACAAATATTAGAGTCGGAGTAAGCCACTACAAAAAAACAGCAGTTTTTCGAAGGAAAAAACGAGGAACTGACTTCCCTCGGAAATTTTCGAGGGAAAACCGAGGGACAGTTAAATCCCTTGATTTTTACCGAGGGAATATCATTCCCTCGGAATTTCCTTCAGAAATACGGGCGCCAACATATGCCGCCATAATTTCCGAAGGACAAACCGAAGGATGACCGACGGAATTGTTTCCGAGGGAAGACGTCCCTCGGAAAACCGAGGGATCTTCCATTACCTCGGTCTGAAACCGAGGGAAATATCATTCCTTCGGTTTTATTTTTTTTATTCTTTAAAAAAATTAATTAAATTTCCGAAGGAATTCAGTTTCCCTCAGAATCATTTCGAGGGATTATGAATTCCTTCGTAAATTTAATTAATTTTTTTAAAAAATAAAAAAATAAAACTGAGGGAATGATAGTTCCCTCGGTTTCAGACCGAGGGAATGGAAGATCCCTCGGTTTTCCGAGGGATGTCTTCCCTCGGAATAAATCCGAGGGAAATGGAATTCCCTCGGAAATTTAATTAATATTTTTAAAAAAATTCGAAAAAATAAAAAAAGATCGGAAAAAATAGAAAAAAATAATTAAAAAATAGGATTTATTTCCGGGACGCCGAGGCGCACCCCTCCCCGCCCCGGTCGTAATTTTTTGGGTTTTGTTTCTATTTTTTACTATTCTTTCTATTTTTTTGGATTTTTTTCAATTTTTTCATTTAAAAGTCGAAAAAAATAGAAAAATCATAAAACTGAAACCGATCCTATCATCTTAGGCACGTGGGGTGGTTTTGACCCCAAATTCGATCGAAAAATACCAAAGATCACGTGCGTGTCCTCACGTGTCGTGGGATTCGACCAACAACAATATACGATCGATCGATGAACTCCTTCGATTGGAAACGTGAAGCGACGTAGCGTCGTGATTTTTCCGTATTGGAGGAGGGGTGCGTCTCGTTCGCGGAACCACGGGCTTCGGGCGTCGATCGTTCCGCACGCGTTTTCTATTTTTTATCGATTTTAGATGAATAATGGAAGAAAACCCGAAAAAAATAGAAAAAATAGTAAAAAATAGAAAACAAAACCCAAGAAATTACGACTGGGGCGGGGAGGGGTGCGCCTCGGCGACTCGAAAACAAATCCTATTTTTTTTCCAATTTTTTCTATTTTTTACGATTTTTTTTTTTGAATTTTCTGAGGGAATGAAAAGTCCCTCGGAATTCCGAGGTAATATTCTAATCACTCGGTTTTCCGAGGGATTATTTCCCTTAGAAAACCGAGGGATTACTTTATTCCCTCGGAATTCCGAGGGATTTTTGATTCCCTCGGAAATTTCAAAAAATAAAAAAAAATTGTAAAAAATAGAAAAAAATAGAAAAATCGTAAAAACGAAACCGATCCTATCATCTTAGGCACATTGGGTGGTTTTGACCCCAAATTCGATCGAAAAATACCAACGATCACGTGCGTGTCCACACGTGTCGTGGGATTCGACCAACAACAAGATACGATYGATCGATGAACTCCTTCGGTTGGAAACGCGAAGCGACGTAGCGTCGTGATTTTTCCATATTGGAGGAGGGGTGCGTCTCAGCATCGTGGAACCACGGAGGTCGGGCGTCGATTGTTTAGGACGCGTTTTCTATTTTTTTCGATTTTAAATAAAAAAAGGAAAAAAACTCGAAAAAATAGAAGAATTAGTAAAAAATAGAAACGAATCCCATCATTTCACGACAGGGGAGGGGAGGGGTGCGCCTCGGCGTCGTGGAACCACGGGCTCCAGGCGTCGATCTTTCCGCACGCGTTTTCTATTTTTTTTCGATTTTAGATGAGTAATGAAAAAAACCCCGAAAAAATAGAAGAAATAGTAAAAAATAGTAGGAAGAGCCAAGAAATTACGACCGGGGCGGGGAGGGGTGCGCCTCGGCATCCCGGAAACAAATCATTTTTTTTTTCAATTTTCTCTATTTTTTACGATTTTTTTTTTATTTTTTGAATTTTCCGAGGGAATCAAAAATCCCTCGGAATTATGAGGGAATTTGGATTCCCTCGGTTTTCCGAGGGATTATTTCCCTCGGAATCCTTGCCCTAATTTAATCAGCGGGCAAGCCCGCTGTTCATTCTGCGCAGACAGAAAGAAAAAGAAAGAAGGAGAAAGAAGAGAAAGAAAAAGAAAGAAGAAGAGGAAGCCGTCGAACTCCAGCAGCCCTCGCCGCCGTCCACAGCCCGTCGCCGCCCGTCCAACGCCTATCGCCGCCGCTCGAACTCCCGCCGTCCACAGCTCCGCCCGCCGCTGGAACTCCCGCAGCAGCTCCGCCCGCCGCCGAACTCCCGCACAGCAGGTCGCCGCCCGTCCGCAGCCGTCGCCGCCGACCGCCAGCAGCAGCTCCGCCCGCCGCCGACTCCCGCACAGCAGTCGCCGCCGACCACCAGCAGCAGCTCCGCCCGCCGCCCGTCGCCGCCCGTCCACAGCCGTCGCCAATGTAAATTTTTTCAGTTTTTTTTTAATTTTTGTATAATATTTATATGTATTATTCCATTTGTAATTTGTAATTATAGTTCAATTTAGGGTTTAATTTTCAATTAGGGTTTCAATATAGGTTTTAATTTCTAATTAGGGTTTGATATTAGGTTTTAATTTTCAATTAGGGTTTTAATTTAGGTTTTATGATTAATCTTAGAATTAGGGTTCAATTTAAGGTTAATTTTAGAATTAACTTTAGGGTTAATTTATAATTATGGTTAGTTTTAGGATTAGGTTTAATCCATAATTAGAGTTGAATTTACAAATAATTACATAATTAGGGTTCAATTTGGGAACAATCGATTAATTAGGGGCTAATTTAGTAATAATTACATAATCAGGGTTCAATTTAGGAATAATCTATTAATTAGGGTTCAATTAAGGAATAATCTATTAATTAGGGGCTAATTTATTAATAATTACATAATTAGGGTTCAATTTAGGAATAATCAATTAATTAGGGTTCAATTTAGTAATAATCACATAATTAGGGTTCGATTTAGGAATATGCAATTAATTAGGGTTCAATTTAGGAATAATCAATTAATTAGGGTTCAATTTAGTAATAATTATATTTTATATATATTGTTCATGCATGGGAGGCCGTGGTGATCGGTCGGGACGTAAAAAAAATTTGTATATATATTGTTCATGCATTGGAGGCCGTGGTGATCGGCCGGGGTTTAATTTTGTTTATATATAATATTGTCATTGGTGTTATTGGTTGTATACCGTCGGATGTTGACGTGGGTTACGGCGCCGGCCGGGAGGTTTTGTCCCTCCAATAGCGGGTTTTCAAATCTTATTTTTAAAAATGTGATAGGGTGTCACGGGATTTTATTTAAGTTTTCAAAATATTTTTAAAAAAATATGACGATGGTAATTGCTTATTTTGAACCTTGGCGAAGTGACGCGATGCATATAAATCACTTGTTTTAGAATTAATATAATATAGATAAATTTGAAACTAAGTTTCGAATTATTCCAATATTCCTTAGACCCGTTTGAGATTTAGTATCAAATATAGAGTTTGATACTAAATTTCAAATTGTCCCATTTTTGGACAGTTTGAGAATGTGACTTGTAGTATGGTTATCTTATGTGTGTGTTTTTTTCTTTGTTTTGAAATTTCGGTTTCTGCATCTCTCTAATTGTTCTCGTGTGCACTGAAATATATGTGCACTACGAGAACTGGGGGGACATGCTGCCGAAATTTTGAATCTAAGAAAAACACATATGTTAAGATAATACATACTACTAAAATGTCACGTTCTTGAATGGGATAGAAGTTGTACCAATTATAACTCGAATTCCCCATTCTTCTCGTAATGCTGCCAAAATTTTGTCACCTTCTTTAATTCTAGAACACGCTTAACACTCAAAAATCTTAGGATGGTAAATGATCGTAGTTGGATATAGAAATGGAATATTTTCGGATTTCTAGAACACGCTTAAGTCTCAAAAATCTGACAATCGTGCAATGTTAGGATGAGTTCCGATCGTAGTTGGATGTACGAGCGAATCGAAGACGGCTATTTATCCTCAAAATTCACGGATGGACTTGAGAGTTTTATTAAATTTGCGCAAGCGAATTCCGCTCACAAGGACGGACAGAGACTGAAATGTCCTTGTAATCGTAGCAGATGTAGAAATAGAATCTACCTGGACGTCGATGAGATTAAGTACGACCTGGCGAAACATGGGTTCGTGCCGAATTACTATAGATGGATTTACCACGGAGAAACCCGGCTCGCCACCTCTGGGCATCATCAGGATTTTTATGCTGGAGGACCCTCTCACATCCCTCCTGAAGAACCATCAGATGCGTACATTAATATGGTTCAAGATGCAGCTGGTCCCGGTTTTGACGTGGTGGCCGATGTGGAAGAGTCGCCAAACGCTGAGGCTCAAAAATTTTACGACATGTTGAAAGCTGGAAATCAGCCATTGTATCCGGGGTGCGAAGCACATACTCATTTGTCATTAGTTTCCCGTCACATGAATTTAAAATCAGAGAATCACACGTCTCAAAAGTGTTATGATCAATTGAGTGAATTAATCAAGGAGATTGTACCGAAAGATAATCTCGTACCCGATAAATTCTACAACAGTAAGAAGTTGTTGAGGGGTATGGGCTTACCGGTCGAGAAGATAGACTGCTGCAAGAATAATTGTATGATCTACTGGGGAGACGATTCTGATTTGACAAGTTGCAAATTCTGCAAYGAATCTCGGTTTAAACCTGTTCCTCATGGAAAAACAAAACGACAGAAGGCTCGTGTCGCGTACAAGAAGATGTACTATTTTCCATTAACTCCTCGTCTGCAGAGGTTGTACGCATCTAATGCCACATCAAAAGATATGAGATGGCATGTTGAACACGTGGTTGAAGACAATTTTATGCGCCACCCATCCGACTCAGAAGCTTGGAAACATTTCAACGAGACTAATCCAAGCTTTGCGGCTGAAAGTCGAAACGTGAGACTGGGTCTTTGTACAGATGGTTTTCAACCATTTGGAAGCTTTGGAGCACAATACTCATCGTGGCCCATCATAGTCACACCCTACAACTTGCCTCCTTGGATGTGCATGAAATAACAGTTCATGTTCCTAAGCGTTCTTGTACCGGGGCCAAAGAATCCAAAAGACAAACTTGATGTGTTTCTGCAACCCCTTATCCATGAATTGAATCAGTTGTGGACGGTTGAGTCTCCCTCGTACGATATATCTAAGAAACAAAATTTTCAATTATGAGCAGCCCTTATGTGGACAATCAGCGATTTCCCTGCGTATTCTATGTTGTCCAGATGGAGTACGGCCAGTCAAAAAGCTTGTCCTTACTGTGTGGAACGGTCGGACGCCTTCACTCTTAAGTGCAGTGGGAAGCAATCGTGGTTCGACAATCACCGAAAATTCCTTGAGCATGATCACCATTTTCGAAAAGATAAACGACAATTTCGAAAAAGAAGATCTGTCGAGACTCCACCGCCGGAAGTGCGCTCAGGGATAGAAGTTTTGGCAGAAATAGAAAGATTGGGGCTTTTGAAAGTCACTGAACTGGATGCAGCACGAGTTAACGCGCAAATATCCTGAACGTCTGGTTGGAGGACACGAAGCATTTTCTGGGATCTGCCATATTGGAGGACAAATCTAATTCGTCACAATTTAGATGTTATGCACATCGAAAAGAATGTGTTTGACAATATTTTCAATACGGTGATGAATATCAAAGGGAAGACCAAGGACACGCTTAAATCTAGGGAAGAGTTGAATGAGTATTATAATCGCCCAGAGTTGGCGCCAGATGGGTCAGGAAAGTGTCCTAAAGCCTGTTACACACTTAACAAGCCGTCGAAAGCTGCAGTTTGTGATTGGGTGAAATCTCTTCGATTCCAAATGGGTACGCATCAAATTTGGGGCGTTGCGTCGACAAGAAGGAATCTCGTTTGATCGGGATGAAGAGTCATGATTGTCATGTATTCATGCAGAGGTTGATACCAATAGCCTTTCGTGAACTGCTTCCTCCGAACGTGTGGAAGGCTCTAACCGAATTGAGTTTGTTTTTCAAAGATCTCACATCAACAGTCATTCGCACCGAAGATATGATTCGACTTGAGCGTGAAATTCCGTTAATATTGTGCCAAATGGAACTGATCTTCCCTCTAAGTTTTTTTGATTCGATGGAGCATCTGCCCGTTCATCTTGCGTATGAAGCGAGAATTGCTGGCCCAGTACAGTATAGATGGATGTACCCGTTCGAGAGGTATCTTCGCAAACTAAGGAACAGCGTGAAAAATAAGGCGAGTGTCGAAGGGTCGATAGCAAACGCATATCTGGTCGACGAGGCTTCAAATTTTAGCTCGTACTATTTCGAGGATCATGTTTCAACTAAAAGAACAAATATGCCTAGAAATGACGACAGTCAGAATTGTGTCGATGACGGTGATGAAATGCCCTCTATGTTTCAAAAATGTGGTGAAACATTTGGTAAAAAGGGAAAAAGATTTCTAAGCGAAAAAGAATACAACGCCGCAAGGATCTACGTGTTGCTAAATTGTGTGGAGGTCAAAGAATATGTTAGGTATGAATACTCATTCCAATTTATAATGTCAATTTATACATATATATAAATGTAATAATACTTTTTTCCTGAATTGTGTAACGTTATATGTAGTATTTACACGAAGAGCATTCAACGTATCCACCCAAACATTAATGAAGATCGGATCAACGAACAATTGGAAAATGAATTTGCAAATTGGTTCAAACATTATGTAAGACACGTTCGATACCGAGATGCATATCATATAATTATGCAGACCCCGACGCCGACGTCGCGTACACCATCACAGACCCCGTCCGACACGGGTACATCACGGACCCGACGGCAGTTGGTCGCACCGCAGAGTGGTATGGTTCAGGTTTATATTGCAGGGGCGAAGTAAGTAAATCAATGATTTTTA
>BMAC01000587.1:331042-369189 GCA_014905375.1 Phtheirospermum japonicum
CCATGCTTTGGATATAGTAAGTGATTTTAGAATATAATAATATAATATTTATTTGTTTAATTTTAATGTTAATTATTTGAGAATTCTATTTGAATACAGGAGCGGGAGACGGGTGCGCCGGCTACGTGCTACGATCTTTTAAACGTATGCACCAAAAGAAAGATGGCGCGTGGGTCGATAGGAGATCTACTAATATTAATGTGAGTCTCTTTCTTATTTTTAACTTATTCTTTGATTTTAACGTAAAATTTTAATAACGAGTTGTATTTCAGGAGAAGTACGAGCGACATCTGACCCACGAACAGGAACGTGCGTCTTCCCAGGAGGAGAGTAATGAGGTTGACCAGGACCAGGTTTTCCTCGGCGTCGCCGGGTTGAGCAAGGGACGGCTTTACGGCACCAGCGCGTATGGGAAGATGGTGGCTGCTACGAAGGGTTTATTGAAGGACGGCTCTTTCACCTCCTCCCAGGCTGATAGGAGCCACATGAGAGAGCTCGAGGAGCCGATCGAGGCTCAGATGGCGCAGCTCGAGGCGTTGCAGCAGTAGGCAGACGAGGAGAGGCGACAACGTGCGGAGGAGGCAGCCGAGGAAAGGCGACAACGTGCGGAGGAGCGCCGGCAGCAGGAGGAATTTCAGGCGCGCATGGCTGCCCAGATGRCAYAGATGGCTGAGATGTATGCTCGTGTCCAGCAGCAGTTGCCCCCTCCCCATCAGCAGCAGCAGTTGCCCCCTCCCCATCAGCAGCAGCAGTACCCCCCTCCCCATCCATAGAACATTTTTACGGTTCATATAATTACTGTGTCGATCGAATGCATGTAATTATTCTTAAATTTTCAAATATTTTTTATGATGATTGGTTTATTTATTTGTCTTTTCTTTAATTACTTTTTATCAAATTTTTGGGAATTTTAATAATTGAACAGGCATTAAAATTAAAAATTAATAAAAAAAAAATTAAATCCGAGGGAAACATCCCTCGGAAATCCCTCGGAAACTTAAAAATATAAAAAAAAAACAAAAAAGAAACGAGGGGATATTCCCTCGGAAATCCCTTGGAAATAGAAAAATCTGAGGGGCAACAAATTCCTCGGTTTTCCGAGGGAAAAATATCCCTCGGATATTTCCTATTTCTGAAGGAAACAAATCCCTCGGAATTCCGAGGGATTTGTTTCCTTCGGAAATAGGAAATATCCGAGGGAAAAATTCCCTCGGATTTCCCTCGGAATTCCGAGGGATTGCACGGAGATGTTTCCAAGGGAAAATATCCCTCGGAATTCCCTCGGTTTCATATTTCCGAGGGAATTATTCCTTCAGAACAAAATTTCGAGGAGTGTTTTTCCAAGGGAAATTTTCCCTCGGTTTGCCCAAAACCGAGGGATTTTTCCTTAAAACCGAGGGAAAAATCCCTCGGAAAAATCGATTTTTTTTGTAGTGAGCTGCACTAGAATAGTACATTTTTTTACAAGGGAACAAAAATGAGTAAATGTGTGAATAATCAAATCAACATTAAGACACGTTAAATTGGGGAAAACCAACATAATTGAAAGATATTAGTTTAATATTTGCATGTTGATACTCTTCATAATTATCGCCTATAGAACATTTAAATAACTATAGTGATAATAAATAGTTCAACTCATTTTTCCAAATGAAATGGTATCCAATTTTTTTTTTAAAAAAAAACTCAAAAAAGAAGCAACATGCCATTAGAACATCACAAA
The DNA here is from genome assembly GCA_014905375.1 of Phtheirospermum japonicum. Taxonomy (NCBI): domain Eukaryota; kingdom Viridiplantae; phylum Streptophyta; class Magnoliopsida; order Lamiales; family Orobanchaceae; genus Phtheirospermum; species Phtheirospermum japonicum. The sequence continues at coordinate 332,766 of BMAC01000587.1, forward strand.
ATACATTATCTCAGAGTTTAGGAAATTAAATAACCACATGCATGCGCATAAACTGCCATAGAGTTGTAGAAGTGTTCGCTAAACTATCTAGTATAGTGAGGGAACTTTGAGAAATTCGGCTCAAAGTTATCAAATATAAATAAATATTGCCATTATAATAATTAACGAGAGGTAAATTCATTTCAGCCTATCGTCTCAAACAAGTTTTTTTTACCCCATCATGGTTAATTATTAAATGAGATGTAATAATTAACCGATGGATAATTAGAACCACTCCATTGAATACACATAAGAACCTAAAACTATCACAAGATTCAGAGGGGTAGAATATTGAATCGAATAAACTTCAATTCATTTGGAAGCAACAAGAATATTTGCACCTCAATTACACAAACATAAACAACACCCTGAAATACATGTAATAAGTAGCTAAATTAGAACTTCGGGTAAGTTTTGGCATCTAACTAACTAATCCCCTAGTAATCTCAAACTCCGGGTAAGTTTTGGCATCTACACTTTTAATTGCAAGTATTTTAGTAATAAAGGTGTCCCCCTAACTTAGGATCACCTTCTGTATCCAGGAAGGAGATATCGTTGTCAAGGAGAAGTTAGCTCCATTTAATTCTCCTACTCTTGATAGTGCATCAACAACTCTGTTCTCCCTACCTTTCTTATACTGAATCTCATAGTTCTGATCCAACAACTTAGTGATCCATATTTGTTTAATAGGAGTCATTACCATCTACTAAAAACCCCTTCTCATAAATTGATAGACTCTGGTACCTAGGGAATAAGAGCTTACTCATATAGGCTATATGCTTCCCCTATTGCATGAGGACTACACCCACCACATATCTACTAGCATCTGTCTGTAAAATGAAGGTAGAGAAGAACTAGGAGGGCCACGATAGGCGTAGTGGTCATAGACTTTTTCAATCTTTGAAAAGTGACCTCAACTTCTATACTTTTGACAAACTTCTCTTTCTTGAGTAGGTTAGTAAGTGGTTTACTCAAGAGGCCAAACCCTTTAAAAAGATTCTTGTAATAGCCAGTTAGGCTTAGGAGTCCCCTCGATTGTTTAATTATTCTTGGCACATGCCAGTTTACCATGCTCTTAATCTTATGTGGGTCAGTAGTTACCCCATTCTGATTTATTATATGCCCCAAATACCCTATCTAGGTCTGTCCAAATGAGATTTACTTTCCATATGTTATAGGTGCTCATCCCATGTTTTGTTGTAGATTAGAATATGGGTGTGCAAAACTAGCTCGGACCGGACCGGTGATAATCCGGTCCGGTCTACGATCCATAAAAATGGGGCTTTCCGGGTTCCGGTCCGATCTGGTCCAAACCCGTAATTTTCTGGTCCGGACCGGAATTGGACCGGTTTTCCTTTTTTTTTTTAATTTTATTCATTCGTCACTTTTAAAGAAAAAAATGTTGTTAGTTGTTTATATTGTCTATATAAATTAAGAAAATTAGCTGTTTGTAATTTTATACTATAATGTAATTGATTATTTAATTAATAAATCTTTCCTATTACTATAAATTTACGGGATTATTGTTTATAATTATATTATAACATTAATAGTAATACTAAAAAATATGTTTGCTACCATCTACTATTAGATCATATTAATTTGAAACCTCTCATAATCTTTAAAATCAAATTACATAAAACTAATTTGTTAAAAAAAATTAAAAAACCGGTCCAAACCGATTTTGACCGGACCGGATCAAAATTTCTGGTCCCGGTCCGGTCTCCGGTCCAAGGGTTTCCAAAATTCCGGTCTACCATTCCGGACCGGGACCATAAATTCCGGTCCGGTCTCCGGTCCAAGGATTTTCAAAATTCCGGTCTGAACCGGTTGCACACCCTTAGATTAGAATATCATTAAAAAACACTAGGGAATATTTTCATAGGTAGTCTTTGAACACGTTATTCATCAGGAATTTTAAGGTAATTAGAGCAATACATAGCCAAAGGGCATAACCAAAAACTCATACCGACCATGGTGAGTGGTAAAGGAAGTTAAATACATATGTTAACGTTTCATGAGTATTTGAAAATAACCAGACCTTAGGTCAATTTTAGAAAAGTAATGTACACCATGCCACTCATCTAGTAGCTCATCAATTACAGGTATGGGGTACTCATGCTTGACAATTAGGTCATTCAAATACCTGTAGTCCACTTAGAGTCTCTAGGCGGTATCCTGTTTCTTTACTAGCAACACTAGTGAAACAAAATAGATTTTTCTATGTTGTATGACACCATTCTATAGCAATTACCTAACAATCTTCTCTGTCTCATCTTTCTGATCATGGGATGCTCTATCGAAATTGGTGTTTAGGGGAACTTCTAGGTCTTAGGACTATCTGATGCTCAATTTCTCTTATTGGTGGTATGCATGTAGGTTCAGCAAGCACAATATCATACTTTTATAGTAGTTTTGTCATTAGGGAATTCTCCTTGTGATCTTTACCTACACAATCAATATATAAAGCTCCTCCATCTGGTTCTGGTAGTCCGTGTGCATCATCATATACAGAGATGGTCCTGGGGTGAACCGACATTCAGCTTAGATAACAAGTCCTATAACTTTACCCTCTACCCATTTAGTGTAACTATAAAGGTCATTTGATCATAATTCAACAATATAATAGTGCATGACTTCAACCAATCACCACCCAGAATTAGATCACACCCTTCATTCTTCAATAACCTGAGGGAATAAGTGAATATTTGCCTCTGCATTGCCCAATTGAACCCTTTGGATTTTTGTGTGCTGACCAACCTCTAACCATTATCTACCTTGACCAGAATAGGTTTAGATTTCTCAAGGTGACACTCCAACCTTGATGTAGTTGATTCTTGTATGAAACTCGATGTGCTACCATAATATATGAGTATTTATAGCTTTTGCTCACCACATCAGCCCCACGCTCTTATATTAATGACCTCATCTTTACAGACAATGCTTTTAAAGATATTTGTAATTTCTTCCATAAGCCTTCCATATTCATCTAACTTTGTGGGTAAGACATCAATGACATGTAGGCAAGCCAGTTACTCTTCCTCTGTCATTATGATGTAGTTTATCCGTTGTTTACATTTTTGGACAAAGGTGAATTTCTAATCACAGTTGTAGCATAACCCCTTTTCTCTCCTTGCTGCCATTTCAGAAGCTGTTAACATTCTGATAGGTGGTTTTGGGATGGTATTTCCATTAGGTTTGATATTTTGGGTGTAGGTTTTTTTTGGTTTCCTGTTAGTGGAATAGTTGTATGGGTGGGGTTTGGGATAGGTTTTAGTTTCTTTGTGATGGCATCGAGGGTCAGGATATGTTTCTTGCCCAACCCAGTGGTTTGTTTTACGGAACTTGGCTCAAACATATTAATAAATGTCTACAACTCTCACTCAATCCACTAATAAAACTGACAATGAAATAATCTTCAGGAGGGAATGTCATTTTTACCCTTTTAGGCAATGTGAAACTCCTTTTTACCCATAAGTGAATAAAACATCTTCTCTACCCATTTTTCAGTATGGAAAGACTAAGATATCCCCACTTTAAATTTTAAGAGATTAAAGGGGATAAAATTTCCTAGACATATTCTTCTTGTTTTTGTTTTTCACTCCTCGACTTTTGAAAAAATTCGGCGATTTCAATTTTCGTAGCGAGAATCAAGATTAGAGTTCTCTATATGCACAATGTAAGTTCTTCACTTTTGTGTTTGAGATTTATCACTATTTGCCCTTACAATAATTTCTAAGTTTTTGTTGGTTTACGATACAGTATTTATGCGCATTTTGGAGCTAGAAATGTAATTTAGCTCGACCAGTATCATTTTCCACTACTCGACCCAAAACATAACCTCTCGCCCCAAAGTAACTACTTGAACTAAACATAAAAAATACTTCTTGGTCCAAACTTAACCTCTCGCCCCAAGTATTTTTAACTACTAAACCTAATATTTTAAACTACTCGAACCAAACATAAAAAATACCACTCATTCTAAACATAATATCTCACCCCAAACATTTTTAACTACTAGAACCAAACATAGAAAAACATACTACTCAGTCCATATATTTGCACCTCTCGCCCAAAATATTTAAGTCTCTTTCCCTATAAATTAATGATGATTTTGTTAATATCATGGCAGATGGAGGATGTGAAGTTAACTATTGTGCATCGTGATTATTGGGAAAGAAAATATTACATGCTTGGGGAAGAGGCGATCACTTACGTATCATTACATGATATGACTTATGATGCGTTTTTGGATGTGATTCATTTGGCAATGAGGGGTGATAGGAGAACAACTTAGTATTCATTGCATTTTTTGATGCCAAATGAAGAAGGGGTGGTTTAGAAAATCATTATATTGTCAAATGGTGATCTGAAACGTGTCGAGATGCAAACTCGTAAAGTTTATGTCACTGTAGAACCAAAACAACAAGCATTTGATTGCGACATAATTTCTGGCGGTGGAAGCTCTAGTTATCCGCAAGCGAGATATCAAAATATAAGCAGTTTAATTCCACTTGGCTACGACAATATAGCGGGAGTGGCTGATCCATTCCATTTGACTATAATTCAACACGACAGGGCAGCGAAATTCGAAATGCTTCTGAACTTGTGCATATTTTACCAACTTCTTTATCGATTATCGCGGGTCCTAATCAAACGACTTATGAAACTCCTAATGAGGAAAATCCTCGCATAGGTGTCCAATATCATGAAATGCACTTCAACAAAGTACTTGGAGAGCCCGATGAAGATGAGGAAGATGCAGAATATGTTAACTATGAAGAAGATAATGAAAATGAGGCCGATGATTGCACAGAGAGTGATGAAGATGAAGTGGAAAATGAAGATGATGACATTCACTTTGATTCTGATGTATTTTAAAAGTTAGGGAAAAAGATTGTAACCATCCTGTACTATACGCATTTTTTTGGTTTGCATCCTAACGTTTTTTTTGTAATTTAATGCATTTTGTACTTCACAAAATTCTGAAAGTGCATTCTCCGACCAACCAACTCGCCGAAACTCACCTAGTCTCGCGAGTGAGGTTGCATATTTTCAAACCCGTATACTTTAGGTGAATTCCGGCGAATTTATTATTTATTTAAAACTAGTTCCGGCATACTTTATTAAGTATTTTATTAAATATGCAAACTCACCGAATTTATTATTTAATAAATAATAAATAATAAATTTTGTTTATTTAATAAAACTAGTTCCGGTAAATGTTAGGATAAAATATGGTTTGCATATTTAATTAATAAGTTCTAGTTTTTATTTAATAAAACTAGCCTTTTCTAAATCTTGTATAGTACAGGATGCACTTTCAAAAAAATTTATAGTACAGGATGCATTAAATTACAAAAAAAACGTTAGGATGCAAACTCAAAAAATGCGTACAGTACAGGATGCATATAATTTTTTACCCTAAAAGATAATATATGATGAACTTCTATGAGAAGTTGATGACTAATTCATTGACGAGACCATTAATCTTGAGAGCAACAATTTGACTCCTGATTTGTAATTTTTTGTACACCTTTTTGTTACCTTTTTGTGTCGCATTCACGTGTGTTTTACTTGCATTTACGAGTTTTAGGAGTCGTTTTGGTCTATTTTGTTAGTTTTAGGTTTTTATAGCTTTTGTGCGATTTTTAGTAGTTTTTCGTACATTTTTACCCTTTTTCGTATTTTTGGTCGTAGGATAACTAAGCGGGTCTCGCGCACACTCAGGGCATCTCTTTCGAATCGGATTGGAACGGGCAAAGCAAGGGAACACAGCGTGAACAAAGAGCGAAAACCGGAGGATATTTAGAGCGAAACAAGAAAACCGAGCCGGAGCAGTCAAGCCAGTCGATTGACTGGAATTTCAGTCGATCGACTAGATCTCTCCAAATCGACTGGAGTACAGAAGATTTGGCAATTTTGGGCAAAGCAGTCGATCGACCGACCCTTAGTCGATCGACTGCTCCTCAATCGATCAACTGAGTCGCAGTCCATTTCGTAATTTTGGTCCGTTTTGACAATTTTGCCCCTGCATTTTTGTATAAAGAGGACCAGTTCTCTCCAACCTTATCCAACCCTTCCTTGGTGGAATTTGGACTTGTTCCATTTCCTCCAAGCCTTTACTCTTTCCATTGCTCAAAAACCCTAGCTCATAAATCTCTAGTTTAGTGCAGTTTAGTTTAGCTTAAGTAGTTAGTTTAGTTAGGTTTAGTTGTTCCTAGCAAGTGTGGGAGAAGGTGACATATCCTTCACTTGTGGTTCTTGGTTGCTTTTGAAGGTTGTAATCTAGACTTGAAGCTTTTATGTTCAATGCTAATTGGGTAGTTTTTCTTTCTCTTTTATGTTGTGTGTTGTGTTTGTATTGTTGTAATTCCTTTGATGTTAGTTGTTTAATTTGTAGTCATTGTTGCTTTCTCTAGCTTTTCAACTTCTTAATTCCATTTTCTAGCTTATAGTTCTCAATTCCTTACAAAACTCCATGGATGCTTTCATCTTCAAGCTTTTTACTTCTTTTAGCTAGGCAAACTTTTGGTTCTTAAAAGATATATGAAGCTTTCTTCTTTGAGCAATTTGACTTTTACTCATTTAATGCTTTTGACTTATTTTAACTTTCAAGCTTTGTTTTTCCCTCCAACTTCCCTTTTAATTTGCAAGCCTTCTTAGTTTAGTAAATTTTAATTTATGCAATGTTGTTAATTATGGTTAGTTAATGTCATCAATTAATTACTTTCAAACAAGCTTTAATTCGTATTTGATGCAACCAGTTTAGTAATTACGGGTTTAGGGTCTAAGTTCGTTTAGAGCTATTAGTCGGAGCTTGTTGAGAATTGGGATTGACGACCCCAACACTTGATCGACAATTTGGGATTGACAACCCCGAATCGTGGATTAAGTGCTCGGCAAAAACCGATTGATCGTGGAGATGAACCGAATACCCTAAACCCTCATTTTCATTATTTTTAATTAAAGTCTTCTTTTAAATTCAAGCTTTAGCATAAAACTCAAACCAAACCAATGACTTAATGCTTTCTTAGTTTAGATTAGTGTAATTTCGATTAACAAGAGATTGAGTAAAAACACCGCCCGCCGATAATATCTATCCTCGAGAGACACGAATCGGGAAAACTTACCGCTCTACAATCGACTCCGTGCTATTGCGGAGAAGATTTCTTAGTGTTTGGGGAATATATTCCTTCTTACAACTAGAAGACATAAATAAAGAATATATTTTTTGTACATGTACCTAGCATGGGAATGTACTAATGCTCTATTTAACATTAGGTTCATTTCAATGAAAACTAAACCCTGTAACTAGAACGTACACAAATAATTCACTCAAAGAAAAATTAAAATGACATCAGTTGGATCCTCCCAAAATATTCCTAAACCTCAGTCCATTACTTCTACACAGAAACTTGGACCAAGGAAGTGGACAAAAGATTTATTCAGAAGCTCATGGAACAGTGTATGATAGGGAATTTCCATTACACGAAGCGTAACACAACTACCATATACACGGCTATGACCAATGTGTATATAGTTTTTAATAACATTTGGTTTATCATATTGTGTAGCACAGAAGCTTCATATGAACTACCAAGTCTTCCGTTGGGTACTCAGTCAACGTGGTGTATCTTATAATAGAACTACTAATTAGGTGCATCCAAGTGATGATTTCATGTGGAACCAAATACTCAGGGTTAGTTCATTTAATTATCTATTAGGTTGTGTTTTCCAAATTTTAATATTTGAGTTGGTTACATGCGTTTTTGCTAATATGGTGTATCTATTAGGAGTTTGCAACTACATATAAGTTACAAGGTGAGGCGGAGCTTTATTCACTGTCGATCCTTTTCCACGAGACAGGAGAATATTAGGACGAAATGGTGTCTATTATCCCTTCAAATAATGAGCACCCATCTTGTATCATGTTGGATTTCAGCAGCTTATTTAATAAATTTGTGATGTTAATGGTGTATTGTCAATGTTTTTATTTTTTCATTACTATAATATTAAACGTTCGTGTATGAGGATTAAATTGGTTTCCATTTAACTCGTCACATGAGACCTCGTATGTACCCAAATAGTTAAGTTGAACCTCTTCTACAAAAGATGGCCAATTCCATCTATAAATTAATTAAATAAGTACAGACACTGGATTTTTATAAAATATAGTATTGACATGTAGACATTCTAGTACATTTCTTTCCTTCAGATGAGTGATTTTCTTTTCCTTGACTAGTCATTTATAAGCTAAGTATTTGGGGTGAGAAGTATAAATAGTTTGGGGCGAGTAGTGTAAGTATTTAGGGTGAGAAATAAAAAGAAAAAGAAAATTTTATATGGAATTGAAATCACATTACAATCAAAATTCGATGAAGTGAGGATACTTAAGTGGGTAAAATTAAATTTAAGTGATGAATTTACTCTTACGCATGTGACACTTACCAGTGAAATGACAACACACTTACACAATTGCATTAATTTACTTTTCCCCACCTATTGTTATTGTTCATATATATATACAAACAACCAAAATCAATTACGGAGCATAAAGAAAATGGGGTAAAGTTGGTATGTGAAAATGGGGTCATACTAAACTTACTCTTACGTATGTGAAAACTAACAACGACATGACAACACACTGCTACAGTTGTAACATTGGAGTCCATTACATATCCAGTGTCATAATGCTTGACGAGACCGAGCAATGCATTTAGTCTATTTTTAACTTTAGATGTAAATAAATTAAGTGGATTTTAGATAATTCAGATTTACCCCTCTGACATCTACCAATGACTATACAACTCATTGTTAGACAACATATATACGGATAGCTCATTGTGCATATATATATGTGTGTGTGTGTGAGTGCGCGTGTGTGTGTGTGTGCACGATGAAAAACTATCAAGTAAACAAAAATAATACAATATCTAATCGTCTTTCTGTCCGTATAAAATACAGAGGCCAATGACTAATCTTGATGAAAACCATCCTGCTGTAAGAAGATTTCAAGATAATTTTTATGATCCTAAAAGAACCATATGGAACGTGGACATGGAAAGAGTAATTATAGATTCTTTGATCACTAGTGTTGAAAGAGGAGAAAAAAAAGGAGAGAGAAGTTTGAATGTTAAGTAGGTAAGAAATTCACTTCGTGACCGATTTGCATTTCTTATTAATACTGATGACGTGACAAATACTACTATATTTATTTACAGATAATGGATTTTATAAGGATTGTGAACGTAATCTAGTCTTTGTTGATATCATCGTCTACCATTATTTTCTCGATGTAAGTGCGACGCAACCCTCTACCTATAATGATATGAATATATTTATATACATTACTAACTTGATTTTTTATGAAGGAATACAATGATGTTATACCGACACACAAGTACTACTTGTTGGACAAGCCACCAATACGGGAGAAACTTGAAAAAGTTTTTGGATGAAGTGTCATCAATGTGTTACACAATTTAAAAGTAGTAATGTGTTTCTATTTGTTATGTTTAAGTTTTAAATTACCTATATGGATTCACCTTTTTTTTTCTTACTTCGTATTTACAACACATATATATTCAAAAACTATACACCTATAAAAATGGGATGTTGGAACATATTTTCCTAACCACGTCTCACTTACATATTATTTCTCAATCATCCTAGTTTTAACCAAAAGCAGGAAAAAAAAGAGTCCCCATCGGCCTAACAATGTACCAAGTTTCGATTTTGAAGAAGATTTCTTTTTTATATAATAGAAACTTAATTGATTGGAGCATCCATATGTATACTATGCTTGTTAATGAGCTACATGAGAGAAAGCTCAATGGACTCTATGAACCAATATGAGGATTATGCAACAATATATATCACATGGATTATATTGGACAAAATCTATGTCATGTTCAGGAAATATTACACCATGGATGACATAATCCAACGAGTTGAACTTCTTGAATAAAGATACAAATATTTATATATGATGTTGGGCAAAAAATACGCTACTTGGGATCACGAGACCAACAAAGTTCAAGCACAAGAATATCTTATACATTTCTGGAATGACATGGCAAGAGATGCTGAGTTTACTTCTGCATATCTAAAAAATGGAGAACCCTTATTTGATTTGATGGATTGGGTATTCAACAAAAAGAAAAAAAAATTGAATTGCATTTGTCGGTACCACAACCTTATTGAAAATCCGCCATTACAATTGTGATCATATATTTAACATCAAATTATTGTAATTGTTATTTTAATATTATGGAATTTCAATTTTAAAATAAAATTTATTTATTACAATTTCTTTATGTTTGGGCCAAGCAGTTCATTTTTCTCTTTACTTTATTTTTAGAGGATGGTAATTTAAATGTTCAGGGTGAGAGTTGGGTCGACCAGTGTAACTAATTAGGGGAGAGAGGTTATGTTTGGGGCGAGCAGTTCATTTTTCTCTTTATTCATTTTTAAAGGATGGCAATTTAAATGTTTGGGGCGAGAGATGTAAGAATCTAGGTCGAACTATGTAACTAATTAAAGGCAAGAGGTTATGTCTGGGGTGAGAAGTTCATTTTTCTCTTTATTTTATTTTTAGAGGATGACAATTTAAATGTTTGGGGTGAGAAGTGTAAGAATTTGGACCGAGTTGTGTAACTAATTAGGAGCGAGAGGTTATGTTTAGGGTGATCAGTTCATTTTTCTCTTTATTTTATTTTTAGAGGATGATAATTTAAATGTTTGGGGCGAGAGTTGTAAGTATTTGTGGCGAGCTATGTTGATAGTTGGGGGCGAGAGGTGTTGTTTGGGGCGAGAAGTTCATTTTTCTCGATTACAATTAAAAAAATTACAATTGCAGAACTTAAATATCATTTAAGTTTCACATACAAAATTACAATTACAAAACTAGCCTACGGGCTAGGGGGTCTAGATAATGCGGGCTATGTCTCAAAGAATGTTATACACCATTACCAATCGGTAATCCTTCAGAGTAACCGCAATAAGTATTACCGCATTTGTCCAAAAAGAACAGACATACATGCGAACAGTCCACAGTTGCTTCCATTGCCGGCTTGAATTGCTCAGAATTAGGGACTCTCACAAGTTTGATATGGTCATATATGATTTCCCTTTTCGCTCTACGAAAATATCCATGAGCTGAAAGCACATGTGGTAATAGGTGTCTCAATGGCATTAACTATAAAGATTACGCTCAAATATATGATCGTTCTCTGAATCATCACCTCTATAAGAGAGAGAGCCATACAACCAAATATCTCATTTATCCAATCTTACACAGCACATAACCCAATGTCCAGAATCATTATCCCCAAAGCGATAAACCATAAGGATCTATGTCGAAATACAAGTTCCACCAGATAAAAGAAAAACATAAAATGTCACGCGCATACTAATCCCCAATAAAATAGAAGGTTCGAATTTCATACATCGTCCATGTAATTCTTTGAGGCTCCCCAAGGCGGTGTATAGCCAGTAATGTAATGGTAAAAATCTGTACTAGGAATTCAATCTAAATAAAGGGCCAGACCACGGTACTTACCAGCTTCAGTACAATAGGATCTTCTGGATGAAATTCTGCCCATGCATTTTGTATATAGGTCCGCAAAGTAATATTATTATCAAGTAATCTCAACTTCATGTAGTCGTAATAGACTAATGGTATTCATCCATATTTTAGAGTTTAGACTTACAAAAAAAAATTAGAGTCCAGGTACACATATGCGGTTGTCGTTGATGCCAAGTGCTAATGGCACACTGTTCCATATCCAATTTGAAAGCACCCATAAATAACGATCTATGTGTTATTTCTATATAAAATCAGAATCAAAATTAATCAACCACAACTAGAGTTTGTAACAATTATTAGCATGCCAAATCAATACTATTCAAGAAATTAAATTACCAAATTACTCAACTATGTGGTCATCATCTCAAGCTATTTGAACCACTCATGGACGACGTAAATATTACACCTAATACCAACGTCTTACCTGTGTGATCATATATAAATATTTCAGAAATATGTAATAAGAGCGGAAGTTTTAACTATCTACCAGAACTATAAATATAAAACGTACCTATTATTCATGTTTGTCATAAATGCATTATAATTCACCACCAAGTCCTTCTGTTTTTTAATAGTGCTAGATCAATATAGGGTGCCTTAGAATTGGGGCCAGGATAATGGATATGTGCTGCCTTAACTGGACTTGGCAGGCTTTCTGAAACATTTCTAGGTGACAGTGCTGTAACAATCATATTAGACTACTCCCCACCTATATTTGTATCTACATGCACAATGCTCTGTGTAGGTGTACAAACATGTGATACAATCAATGTAATGTAATCAATAAATAATATAATAGTCTAACTAAAATAAGAAACAAAATTGAACCTCAAATCAATATTTCAGCTCACTCACACACTCAAAAAATCTTGGTATATCCTCGTCACATAGTCGAGATGTACCTGCCTCATTCGTCTCCGCATCAAACTTCTCCTAAAGAATCGAGCAACTTTGTAGGCTCAACTTTGTTGGACGATGGCATAATGGTCGGTGTAGGGATACAAACCTGCAATTTTATTACTGTAGTCAATAATATAATAAATCTAAAAAAATTAGAAAAACTCAAATCCATATAAATATTTAATCTCACTTACATCCTTAGCGGGTCTCAGTACATCGTCAACGCGTGGTCGTAATGTAGCCGTCTCGATCGTCTCCACGTCAAACTTCTCCAGAAGAGGTGTCTCAAACAACTTTCTAGGATCAACTTCATCGGACGATGGTACAATAGTTGGTGGAGGAGTAAGAACCTGCGATATTATCAATGTAATAATTAATAATAATATTATCTAACAAAAAATAGGAAAAACAAATGAAGTCAAAAGCAATATTCACTCACATCTTTGGCAGATCTCGTTACATCCTCTGCGCATGGTTATGTAGCCACTTCAATCATCTCCACAACCCGTGTAGCAGCCAACTCCATTAGTGCAGAAACTACATATCCGGAAGGGTTATTCTGCCTATCCAGAACGCCTTTCTGTGCCTTCTGTAGTGACATAGTTCTAGAAAATATGTACTTTCCAGAACGCCTTTTTTTACCCTTCTGGATTGGCAGACTTTCTAGAAGGAAAAAAAAAGGCGCTCTAGAAAATAAATTTTCTGTTCTGGAATGGTACCATCACATGTTGATCCGCCACTTTCCAGAACGGTTTTTCGAAGTGACGTTCTGGAAAGTGATACTTTCCAGAACAGTATTTTATAAAATAACGATCTGGGAAGTTATACTTACCAGAACGGTTATTCGAAAAGACGTTCTGGAAAGTATCACTTTCCAGAACGGTATTTAAAAAAGACGTTCTGAAAAGTCCATTTTCTAGAACGAATTTTAAAAAATACGTTCTGAAAAGTCTATTTTCTAGAACGGTTTTACAAAAGTTACCTTTAGAAAGTTAAAAAAGAATTTAAAAAAAAAGAAAGAAATGAAAACAGGAATACACCAAAATCACTAATAATAAATATTGTGATTATATTAATTATATCACCAAAATTTAATAAAATCTAAGACACGGCAAACTAAAACTAATATTAATACAAAAATATTTTTTTATTCAACTATATGAAATTCAAAAAAAAATAAAAAATACTGCCCACTTCTTATGGTAGGTTTATCAGTAAAAGTACTGCTACCGTTGCAGATATCATCAACGGGAGTAGGCAACATATTGCCAGATCGCTTTACAACATTGTTTGTAGCACCTATAATTTGTTGAACTCTACTCTTATAAAACCAAAAAAGAAAAGGATCAACAAAGCATGTAGAGAGCTTAGGTTCCGGATTTTGTCATTCAGGAGCAATGTCTGGTGAAGAAAATTATACGGTAGCATTTAGTACAAAACACGTAGTAAAAATAAATAAAAAATCGTTTGGTAATTGAAAATCAAAGAATTCTTGTCTTTAAAATCCAATACTCAATATTTTGTAAAAGCTAGAAGTTTTAATATAAAAATAAAAAGTAGGGATAGTTAAAAATCCCACCCCTGAGTTTAAGCTAATTACACAAAAACCCAGATATTTTTGCAAATTAAAAAAAAATCTCAAAGTTTGACTACATCTTATATTTCTCCCTTCATAAGAAATAAACATTTAGAAAAACACCCAACATTTATTATAGAAATGTAATATTTGACCCCTTAAATGTAAAGACAAAATCAAACCTCAAGGGGGGTTTTGTAATTTTTAAAAACTTCTGTGTTTTTTTGTCTTTACAAAGTAACCTTAAAATTCAGTCAAATTACAAAAACACCATCTATCTTTCAAAATTACGAATACCCCTTGAGATTTGTTTCCATTTTACGAATTGCATATTTGTAGTTTTGCAAAATAACTGGAATTATTTTCTTTTCTTAATTAGGTTTAAACCTCAGGGGTAATTTTTGTAACTTAACCCTACACAAATATTATCATTACTCAAAGTAGTCGACTATATGGTATCAAAATTCTCACCTTGCCTTTATAGTGGTAGGTCCTGATGAAATCAAGAAGCGGGCTCATGCTATCCCTGTCATGAAACATTTTCGTCGAGAGGTGCCAATTAAGAAACTCAACTCCGTTTCCAATCCACTTGGTCAGAGTTGGCTTCGGAAATGACGTGGTGAATGGTTCAAAATCCAGCTCCAGAACAAAGCTGACGTCTGAGCTGCAACATCACAAAAACAAAAATTTGCTCAAAAATAAAACATTAAATTCAATAAAGAAAAAAGGGAAAAGATTGTGTACAAATTAAATATTAGTAGAAATATCGACTCACAGTCCATCCGCAAGCTCTTCTTTGAACTTCAGATACTCAGGCACCGTTAGTTCCTCGACGACTAATTCATTAACATTGACTCGTATGTAATCCCAAACGCCAGGCCTGAGCCGAATAGCAAGCGCGACCCAAGGTGGCAGCACAATCGCTTCCTAGACGAAAAAATATGGGAAAATAGAAATTATGAGACGACGTCAGACATTGGAAAATTCTCAGTCCTGCCCGGCCTGAAGAATTTACGTAGTACAAAAAGACATTTGAAAAATGTGTCGGGTTTACCGGGCCAGTTCAAAAAAAAACTTTATTTCAGGCCGGGCTAAAATTGGCAGCTCTAAATTCATACCTGGGTGCTCTAGAGGACTTCTTTGAAGTCATGATCTTGCAGTTCCGAATTGTCGGATTGGCTAATTGCTTTCAACTCAGCTATAAGTTGGTGAGGTTTTAGAATCCCTTTTCCGTGGGCTTCGACTCTGCGTAAACCATAATTTCAAATTTAAGTAAAAACTATTGTCTTGAACGCATTAATCCGAAATAATAAAAGTTGACGACCTTGATAGGAACAACAATATATCCTCGCGATGAGCGGACAGAGTATCATCCAAGCTCTCGCGAATGCTATGGGCACATGTCAGAGCACGATTCGCCATTTCATCAGCTAATAATATTTCTTTGGATATTGAGCTGTGATAGACAATTAGTAAGTTAGAAATTTATGGGAAGGTAATAATATACTTTATGCAAGAAGAAGCTTGTCAAAGAGGATATTGATATTTGACTTAGAATTTAGTCAATGGGTCACAACAGAAATTGAAAGTCTAGAATCTCCAGATTTTTCTAAGCTTAACACATTAACTTCACGCGATCTAACCTAAATAAATAATCAAAACATTTTATCGATCGCACTTTTTGGATATTTATTACATGCGATATTTGTACAATGTAATGAGAACCTAAAAGCCGGAGAGGTGCTTTGTATGACTTTTACAAACATATAAGCACTTTCACAACTTATTCACCAAACAATCTCTCTTTAAACTGATTTAAAAACACTTCAAATTTCAGATTTTATAACACTTGTAGCTTCTGATACAACTAATCATTTTTTTTTCTAAATGCACAAGGTTTTGTAAACAATACTTTTGTTTTTCCAAAAATAAATAAATATAATAATTAAAAAAATTTAAAAAAAAAACTGATTTTACTTGAAATGATTTATACCTGTCTCCAAAATTATTAAAACTGATTTTAATAATTTTAGGGGATGCTAGATGGTGCCATCTGTAGCAAAACGCCACCTGTAGCTTTAAAAAGCGGCATGACAAGCATAAAAACCATGACTGAAACCAGTCCCAAGCACAACACTTCAGCATTCTTAACCCTATAATACCAGGAAAAGAAATTAAAAACAAAAAAATAAAACGGTGTAGAAAAGGGACGTGGAGAATAAAGCTTGATAAAAATAATAACTCCTGTAGATCAATTCAGATTACCCAAGGCTAAGCAACCAGGACACCAATGATTAACCCTGCACAGAGAAACAAAAATGGCGTGCAACATATTAATATCTGCTTATTTCTCAGAGAGTACAAAAGCTGAAATGAAAATGCTGAAATGTAAAAATAATTCAAAGCGTGCATTATATATTTGGGATCTTTTCGTGCATATCTCTGTAATATTATTTACCTTTGAAGCATTCCCGACGAGTGCACAATTTAGCTTCACACTTCTCTGTTCTGCATCATATTCCCCTTTCCGCAGAGTAAAGTAGCAACAACACATACATTATAAGAACATAAAAATACTCGAGAAAACTACACGAATATGCATGTTTTCATAAGAGACAAGGAAATAGAAGAGATTATTTCATATAGGAAAGCCTCAAAATAAAACCATAAATAAAGAAAAAGGAATAATTACCAAAACCCAAACAAATGAGTTTTGCAAGGGAAGAAGGAAACTCACTTCATGCTTAGACACTAGTTAATTCGATTTCCATATAATTTCTAATAACAAAAACACAGTGGCATACCTATCAGCCATTTAATCGATTTCAGAACATGAATGATAAATGAAGTGACTTGTGCAAATCAGTTTGAATTCACTTCTCAGTAACAGCAAAGAGACTTGCACCTAATTACAGAATACAAATTATAATTAATATCAATTATTTCTCATACAATATTGCAATAAATGTTACAACAAATGCATATGTAGATTTTTGCACCATATATCACCACTTTCGGTTTATAGAATCAGGCAATTAATGGCCTAAAACCCATAGACTAGGTATTTTTCTTCTTCTTTGAATATGAATAAATAAATAAACGACGGATAATGGCCTAAAACCCACTGGCTGAAACACACACACACACACACATTTCACTTGAATAACCCAATCAGAGACATTGTACTATAGGAAGCAATAAATATGAATAAATAAATAAACGACGGATACCTGAACTTCAACGAGACCAGTGCTCTGAGCAATAATAACTTCAACCATACCGTCGAGCTTAGGCCACCAATATCCACTCTCAGAGTGCATCGGCTCGCCGCTGCTTAATTTCCAAGTCTTATAAGAATAAGCTATCGTTGGCTTTAAATCATTGAAAAAAAAAGGCTCAAATTCAATTTAATTTCTATTCAATTTCAAAAGCGTAAAATATGAGAGAGAGAGAGAGAGTACTTTGTTGGGGTAGTGAGAGAATATCACCAAAACTATTTGCCATCTTTGTGTATTTTCCAAATCCCAATGCTTGTCTCTGTCAATGAAACAAACTGGAAAAGAAACAACAAAAAAAAAAGATATAACAGTACCAAAGTCATAGTATTGACAAGTACTAAGAAATAGATACTCGGACGATTTCACCTTGTTCAAGCGAAAGGGGATCGGCGGAAGAAATTTTTGAATTGGCCACAATTGTAGCTCGTTTCTTAAAATTGCTACCTGGGTTAGCATCAACAAGATGTGGGGAAGGTTGGAGCACATCCAATTTGGCCAGAGGGACGCCGGCCGGCGTTTTACCATTTTTGTTCCAATGGGGATCGGAGCCCGTTTTTACAAAATTCCGTCAATTTTCAGGATTGAATAATGGGGAGGACAGGTTGGAGGCCGTCATGAGGAGGTGGTAGACACCGGTCAAGGTGGCGGCAGAGAGAGGAGGAAGACGAGGAGAGAAAAGGAAAAAAAAGTATGCAAGAGAAGGCAGAGAAAAAAAAGTAGAAATAGAAATAGAAAATGTAAGTGGGGTTTTATTTTAATTGGAAAACACTTTCGAGAACAGTTTTCTTAAAACCGTTCTGGAAAGGAAAATTATGGGCGACAAAGAAATTCATTTACGTGGTATTAAATTTTAAAATGACTTTCCAGAACGGTTTTCTAAAAACCGTTTTAGATTGACGTACATTCAAGAACGGTATTAAAATACCGTTTTGGTATGTACGTCAATCCAGAACGGTTTTTAGAAAACTGTTCTGGAAAGTAGACATTCCAGAACGTTATTCGAATACCG
The DNA here is from genome assembly GCA_014905375.1 of Phtheirospermum japonicum. Classification (NCBI taxonomy): domain Eukaryota; kingdom Viridiplantae; phylum Streptophyta; class Magnoliopsida; order Lamiales; family Orobanchaceae; genus Phtheirospermum; species Phtheirospermum japonicum. Next base: position 351,158 of record BMAC01000587.1, read on the forward strand.
TTCTAGATCGACTCATAATCCAGAACGGTTTTTCCATAACCATTCTGGAATGTCTACTTTCCAGAACGGTATTGTAAAACTGTTTTGGAAAATCATCTATCCAGAACGGTAATTTCAAATACCATTCTAGAAAGTTTAATCCAAAACAGTATTTTAATTGCCCTTCTGGATGCGCCAGGAAGTTCTGTCTACAATGTAATTTCTGCACTAGTGGCGTAGCTTCATCAATCCTCACTATCGTTGTCGTTACTGGCGACTCGATTTGGCTAATAGCCTTTGTCGTTGCTATAGATATCACCGACTCAATTTGGCTGATAGCCTTTCTTGTTGATACAGATGTCGCTGGCTTGAATCGATTAATTACCTATGTCGTTGTTGGAGATGTCGTCAACCCGAATCAGCTTATAGCCTCGGGCACCATGGTCTTAAGAGATGAGGATAGAAAATGATGAGTCATATTTGAAATAAAATCAAATATAATTTTATAACTAATATAAATAAAATCACTAAAATCTAAATACTGATAGAGGTGGGCTCATCTTCGATGGAGAGAGGGTGGTCGTCCGCATTGCTGGAGGAGGGGTCATCCCTGAATGATGAGGGATGCTCGTAGACAGAGTTGCAGAAGGATTATCAGTCGATAAGGATGGATTCCAATCAGGCTTGGCAATAACATCGTGACGCTTAAGTACGCGTTCGTCTAATCTCACCGCTACTTTTATCTTTGGTTCTTTAGCATTTTCCTTGCTAACTTTAACACCACTATGGAAATATTGGATTACATCCAATATGTCCATGTCAATATCAATCATGTATGGTTGTTTCCTCTCCTCGTCCGATGATTAAATATACATGAATTGTTAAATGCTGATATCAATCAAGTGAATATTTTAAACTTATGAAACATATATATATATATATATATATAAGAATATCTTCAACAACTTACATCGGCTCTACTTAACACATCTAAGTTGACATGGGTAGTCTTTAAACAATGTCATCGCACACTAATTTATACATATTTGTGTGTGCTTTTAGTATGTTTTTGTGTCTTTGTATTGTGTGCTTTAGTCGGGTTTTATTCGTATTTTGTCCCTTTTTTCTTCTTTTGTGTTTCCGTAGCTTTGTCGTCTTTTTAGGACTTTTCGTAATTCTCTCTTACCTTTTGTAGGTTTTTATATTATTTTTCTTTTCTTTATTTTAGGATAGTTGATCAAGTCTAAGAGCGTTTCCGATGATCACAACTGGCTTGATTTGACAAAAACACAACTCGAACCCATGAAACACAACCATCGATCGATGCGCCATTGACACCTAATCGACACGCCATCTTCGTGCCATCGACGAGGCTATTTTTCAGCATCGGTGGTCAGGTCAATCTTGGCAATTTTTGGCAAAATGACTATTTTGTCCACACTTTCACCCTTATAAATATAACCCTTTTTCTTAGAATTAGAAGCTTTTGAACCCCTTAGGGTTCGAAAACCCAATAATATTCTTCATTTCTCTTCAATTCTTTTAACTTTCTTCATTCAAGTTTTAGTGTTTTTTTTTGTTTGTTTTTAATAGAATATGGATTCTTGAGCATTGCTTGGATGTAGAACGTAACTTACTCTAAATTTGAGTATTTCTTGTTTGAAGTATGAGACTCTCCGGTTTTAATTAGTAAGCTTTCAATTTGTTTTAATAGTTATTCCAAATTTGTGTTTGCTTTGATTGTGTGTGTTTTCTGGGGCTTGTGATGTTATTGTTTTGATAGTTCGTTTACTTGCAATTTCTCATGATTTTAGGTGTTTGATTCTCATAAATTCATATGATAATAATTGTTGTTCTTAAAAGTTTATTCTCCATTGTTGCTTTCTTCCAAACTTTTTATTTAATCAGGTTCATGCTTGTTTTGAGTTTGTGTTATTGTATTTCTTGATGATTGTTGGTTAGAACTTAGGGATCTAGTGCCTAGATGAGTTTAGAACAATCAGTTGACATTGTTGGGTGTTTAATTTACAAGTTAGGATTGACAACCCCAACTCGCAGATCAAGTGTTCGATCAAATGCCAATTGATCGTGGAGACGACTCTAGAGCCCTAAACCCCTGTTTTATTAATCTTTTCAAAGTTTTTGATTTCATTTCTCGTCATTTAAATCACCGTCTTAGATATTACAACTTTAAGCACTAAACTTGATCACGTGTTTAGCGTAACTTTTTACTTATTTCCCCATTCGTGCATCAAAGACGAAGATTGCTTTCGATTAGTCTTCCTCGAGAGATTCGACTCGAGTTAAGATTTGCCCTTAAAATTGCTCTGTTCTCTTGCGGACAAACTTTTCTAAAATAAAAAGTAAGTGCAAAAAAACTCGATTCACACACCTCTGGGCATAATCATAGTCGACCGTGATGGCTTCCCAAAATAACTCCCTAAGATGGAAATTCTTTCATATGCCAACCACTGACATTTTAAATAATGATGACAAATAAAAATACAAAACAAAAATGAGATAAACAAATATTTCACCATCGTACACAACCACAACTATGAAATAACAAAAAATATATATGAAATAATTACAAAATCTCACACTTATTACCCGAAGTGATATTGAAAATCCATATATGCGATACTCGCTAGAGACATACAGCTCCATAGACTCTAAACAATGGCACAAGCGCTAAAAGACGAACTTGACCCAAGAAAATGTGTATCACAAATCAGCATCCTCGACTAACAGCCACATCCGAAAATCTATGCATGCTCTGTAGTCAACCCCATAGAGCAATAACATGATAACTAATATCTTCTCCACTTTGACCGCATCGTCGGGTGTGGCCGAGAAATACCCCTCCTCAAATAATTTTACAATTCTCGAGCACGAACAATCTCACCATTAAACATCCTTCTGTACAAGATATCGGGTGGTATCTATAAACCTCCGGACTTTGGTTCGAAACGAGATGTCCCTAATCAAAGCCCTGACACCAAGCAAAATCCTATTTTTGAGAAATGGATAATTTTATGGTTTACACAGAACCATCTCTCATATTTGCTCCTCTCTTGGGGATTTTTTATCACAACCTCTCTACGCAAAATACCAATAATTACTTTTCCACAAATACAACTATCCATCGGAAACCTCGAAAAATGTCCAAAACAGGACTCTTTGAATGCCTCTAATCAATCAATATGTCGCAATCGATCAATTATCATTGCCATCAATGACATCGGCCCAAAACATTTTATTTTCTCCAATCAAGATTTTTCCTCCTTCCATCTCCACTCCCAATTATCTTGAAAAATAAATATAGAAATATAATAATAATCGAAGCTAAAATACTAAAATACAAAATATACACCTCAAACCAAATATTAAATTACTCGACCCAAAGAAAATTGCTCTACCCAAATATTTTGAACTACTGGACCCAAATTATTATCACCTCTCGTCCCAAACATACAAATACAATCTCCAGACCAAATATTTGTATTACTCAATCAAACAACCATTCTCGCCCTAAACTACTAAAGCACTCGACCCAAATCTTTATCACATTTCGCCCCAAACATACAAAAACATACACTCAGACCAGATATTTATATAGGTCGACCCAAATAAAACTGCTCACCCTAAATTATTAACCTACTCGCCAAGAAAAATATTTAAATCCGATATTTGTATCAATCGACCCTAATAAAACTGATCGCCCCAAAATATTAAACTACTCGACCCAACAATTATCACATCTGCCCCAAACATGCAAAAACATACTCAAAGACCAAATATTTGTATCGATCGACCCAAATAAAGCTACTTGCCCAAAATTATTAAACTACTCGACCCAAAATTCTTGGTAAGAATCTTACCTAATTTCAACCAGCAAAAATCCCCGAAAAAAACATAACAAAATTCAGGTGGCTAATTTGAAGGTAACTCGAGGCCAGAATGGCGCACTCGATGCGGTGGATCAGCATCGCTCTTTTTTACCCTTAGCATTAGCAGCCTCGCCACTCATCTTTCCTTTCCCTTTGGCCCCCTCCGCGTCAGTTTTCTCAGATGGATTCTTAGACATTTTTCACCGGAGAAGATGACATATATGAGAAGATTAGTTTGTGTTTTGATGGCACCGGAGAAGATGACAGATATGAGAAGATTAGTTTGTGTTTGATGGGTTTAAGAAAAAATTTCGAGAAGAATGTTATTGTTTAGGTCGATCAAGAGAATGATATTTTAGACCTTTCAAATCCCAATGTGAGAATAAATGATATTTTCTTTACTAATGGGCATAAAAGAGTTTTGTCTTTCGAAAATGGGTATTTTCAATGATTTCCTCTAATCTTCAATGTAATTACTCAGAATCACCATGCATGCTTTCAACTCTTCAAACCTTGCAACATATTATGCATATGATTCAGTCTGTCTAAACTTATTAAATTCTGTTGTAATCTTAACTTCCTTCACTTCTTCAAACCTAATAGAAATCACTTTTATAAATTGTTGCCAAGTTACCTCAGTTTGTTTGGTGTTGAAATATTGATGCCATTGGGCTTCATTGCCTTCTAAATTCATTGAAGCCAAAATGACCTTCTGACTATCAGAAATGTTGGGTACCAACTTAAAATACCCATTACATCTTGATATTCAAGATCTAGGTGAAGTACCATCAAACCTAGGAATTCTATTTTGAGAATATGACTGATAATGCCCAGACTCTGTGTTTCGGCGGTTACTCTAGCAGTTAGTACCATCACTACCATAGTTTGGATAAGGGGCTCAAAGGATTGACTCTTCATCTAGGTGCCTTTCCCTTTTGATATGCTCAGAAGTTGAATTTGTAGCAGCTAATGTCGAAGTTAGATGATCATATTTGGTATTTAGCCTCATCAATTCCCGCAGATTTGAGTTGATTCCTAATATTTATTCTCGTAGCTTTATTTAACTAGCCTCTCTCTTCATTGCTTCAGTTTGCAGGTTCTGGTCCATCTTTTTCTATGCTTCTTGCAGGTCTTTCAAACGCGTGCCTTCAGCTGTATCTAAGGAACTGTGGCTCTGTATACCAGTTGTTATGATTTTAATTATTTTGTAATTATTTTAATTTTCTGAGAAATTGTATATTGAATATTTGAATACTTGAAGAAGAAGAAATGCAGAGGTAAGAATGGCCGATTTTAGTAAGAGAAATTAGCAAGAAAAAGTTGATTGATAATTCTTGTTGCCATTCTCGTCGCATCCCACTAACATATAACAACTAACTACGGACCATAATTAGTTACAATAAGATAAATATCTAATTAAATGACAAAAATCATTATCCAATACATGTTAGCTATCGAGCCCACTTCCTCTCCTTTGACTATCTCAATATCCTTCCCCTTCTCGTCCATCCCCCACACTATGCGTATATCCTATACGTCATACCCATTGAAGATGCACTTGGACCTATAATAAGACCTAGTTGTACCTTTACTACAAGAAATTAGGTCATTATTAATTAGTTAAAAACATTAAGAACATAATAGTTGGCTCAAGTCCATCAATATCCAACTAAAGTGACCTACCACATACACTATTATTAATATATAAAATTACATATTCAATTAAAATAATAAAACTTGACCCACATATATACAAAGTTATTTTAAGAATACTCGTTCAAACATGATCTCAATTTTCAAAGGAAAATTTGTAAATACAAGTTGCATAATTCAGAAAATACAAAAACACAACACCTCAGGCGTCCAACTATTACCCCGCACCACACATAAGAAAGTACTAAGTCAGGAAATTATAAGATATAGGTTTGATCTAGTAACTTTGAAACACCAGTTTCCTTTCAGGAGTATGGCAGTTTTCAGAAAAATTATACAAAAACGTCCAAACGTATCAAATTTTATACAACCAACTATGAAACAAACTACACTCAACTGTACAGAGACCCAAAACACATCATACATCATATGCTATATCTAACCCAGCCAAAATCCCCCAAACCCGTCAGAATCAATCAAAATCAAAATTTAGAATCAAAACTCGTCGACAATTACATCATATTCCTCCTATCCCATCTTTCAGCCCCTGCAGGCACGCATGCAACGTTCTCTGCACACTATCAGCAACCACTCTCAACCTCCCCTGATTACTATCCCCACCCGAAGACCCGTTCATCTCCACATTCCGAGCCACTCTCTGTTTACATTTATCCCAGTCATCGGCCCGCAGCCAGCAAGCCCGGCCCCCATGGCTACCCTCCATCCCAAGGTAAGACACGATCGGATTCTCACCAAACGAGTATCTTAGCCTAACCGAAACGCAATAGGGCAACCAAGCACCACCACCGGCAGCGTTCACGTGAGGTATGTGGGCAGGGTCAAGAACTACGGTCAACGCAAAGTCAACCGAGTTATGGGCCCGGTCGTAGTATATATTGCTTTTGGATACGGACGAATTTTCGGAAACACCGTCCCTGTTGAATCCCATGTGATTCTCAAGACACAGCTCGATACGGGATTTTTGGGGCGCTGGGTCGGCTCCTTGCCCGTGACCTAATCCTTTTTTCCATGCTATTAGTTTTAAAAATTCTCTCAAAACTGAGATGGGCAAAGTCAAGAGGGTAATAAAGGAAGCGACTCGGGAAGCATCGTAGGGCTCTGAGGCAACACGGCGACTAAAGTAGTCGCATATCTCTCCAATTTCGGATTGGGTTAGCTCCTCTTGGGCGCCAGCTGGGTTTTGCTGCTGTTGTTGAGAATGATGAAATCTTTTTACACTGAGGACTTGGAGTAGAAGTTGGACTCTGTGGACGCTAACAGCAAACACGTAGCCACTGCAGAAGCATAATTCATATTGTTAGAAACAGAAAGGACCGACAAAAACAGGGACTTGATTATGAGTTAACTGTACTTCTCCAACAACAATTTAAATTCCCAATTCATCTGAAAAAAGCATAAAAGTTTTTAAATCTAAAATTCTTTAAAAAGCATACGAGCAGCATTTTTCCGGAAAATTATTATACAAAAGATCGACTGAGGATGTTGTATTCTATTTTTAAATAATGTTTCCTCCTAATATATTTCTCATTAGCTTCCCTCATTAGTGCTATAAACTGAACTAAAACTTTAGTTTTATTCCTGAAATGGCTAGAGTTGGAGAAACATAGCTAAAAAAACAATTTTATGTTAAATGAAAGAGGCAATCTCTATGATGCTTGAATCTTGATCAGCAGACAAGAGATGGGCAATTTTTAAACAATTATGATAAAATACATGTCTCATAAGTGCATTTGTGTGTGTTGGTGTTGATAATAACAAACAGACATAAATACTTAGATCTAGACTTTCAATAATTGTTCACCCCTTGATTAGCCTACTTTTTCAGCTTTAACTGAAAAAATGATATGGACTAGGAATGTGTACGAAACGTAACTTGTAAACTTACCCAACAAAGAAGCGCAAGGCTGGCTGCTCCTGATCCAAATTCAATAATGCACCTTCATTATCCTTCAAAATCGATCCGAGGATCTCTTTCAAAAGATCTGGTAATTGCGCAAATAACCATAGTACTCCAAGATACTTGAGAATACCTCTAAGAACTTTTTTAAGTGCCACAAGAGGAACCCATCCACCACCATAGCCTCCATCATCCCCAAGTCCAATTATAGCAGTATTCAGCTCTCCCCTAACATGGGCAGGGACCCCAGAACCAGGCAATCTACGCAATGGGGTAGCCCCAGGTAAATTAGATGATCCTGGAAGAGCATTTCCTATGCGGTTCAAAGAAGCTATTCCATTTCCCGTTCGAGACATCGCACCAGCATTCGGGTTGGCTCTGTTTCCAGCAGTACCTGGTAGCTGTGGAGCTGAACTGGGATTGGGATTATTGGAATTAGACATTCCAAGTGCCTGTTGAGCAGCTGGAAAATTAGAATCTATGCCATTCAGTTCCTGAGCAACATGTTCCATGATAAAAGGTCGAAATTGTGGGCATGGGAGTGATCCTCCAACAGGTTGACCAACTTTTGGTGGAGTAGCTGGTTGCAGCCAGACCTGGTCTCCAGCAAAACACCGCATGTCCACTGCAAAGTTTTTGCGATATATGATCCGGATCCAGTATGGGCCTCTAAGCACTACAGAAACATCAATGGGTAACAATGAACTGGGAACAATGCCGGGACCACCTCTGCCAGCAGCAGCAGCTGCTGCTGCTGCTGCTGCTAATACAGCTGCTGTACTGTGAGTTCCGATAGGGCCTGATGGTGTAGGTGCGCTAGGGTTACCTCCAGGACCAGATGAAGCCTGAATTGGATTCGTGTTGGAATTGCTAATCAGACCCTGAGAGGGCAAATTTCCGGCTTGCTTTAAAGTGGAAGAGATAGAAGCTGTAATGCCAGGAACTCCAGAAACTGGAGCAGCTCGTGCAGGCCGTGTAGCAGCAGCAAGAGCATGCAATGGTCCAGCAGTCAGTCGAATGCAATCCAAAAGCGATGCAACTTCACCACCATTTATAAAATCTTCTAGAAACTGTTGAGAAGACAAAAAGCTAATAGATGAATATACTTGTTTACAGAAACTTGTGTACATAAAGAAACTTGTTTACAGAATCCGTTAAGATGCCAAAAGAGAAATATAAGAAACACACAGCAGAAAAAATAATAAATCATCTGCACAACATGGAAAACAGACCTTAGTATGGGGCCAAAGTTGGTCAGGAGTAACATGCATTCTGCAGCCCTCTTTACCAGACTCCCACTCAACAACAAAGCGAGCAAGCACTCCTGAACCAAAACTGAACCACACACTCATTAGACCAACAGCCTCAATTCTAAATGCTCTTCTCATCTGTCCCGACAACTTTTCAGAACCCTCCATTACAGTTTTTAATCCAGCAGGAGCTTTGTTGTCTAAGCTTGCATCGTTTTCATCCAGCTTCTCATCGATCCTCGGACCAAGTAGTTTTCGCATTTTAAGGGCAAAAGTTCTAGCATTGGAAAGCCTTTGTACATCAGCCACTAACTTCTTAATACTATCAGCCTCCACAGAATTGTAACTCAGTACAACACCTTCTGAATCATAATGTATATGAGAATCCACATCAGATGTATTAGCAATGCGAACACCAGAACCCCATGGAGTAGTATTGCACCCTTTTTGAAGCTCCCACAAGTCTTTATAGTGTGGGTCAATAATTTTGACATCCCAGTACAAGCTTCCAGGTCTCCCCAGCCTCAAACATATGTACTGCCAGGTATCACCTCTGGAGAAAGGAAGGCGGAACCACAAGTTCGAGGATGCACTTCTCAGACCCACTTCTTCAACAAAGGGGATGTCAAGTGCCTCCATCTGACTAATCAACCGGGCATGTTTTATACAAAGTGAGCAATGTCTAACTATGTGAAGAAGAGCAGATACGTAAACACTTGGAGATGCATTGCCCTTATTCGCTTCAGCTATTAGATTAGCAAAATTGTGCCCTTCAGTTTTACTAGGATGGTCACGTGAAATGAGCGACTGCGTAGGAGGAAGCTGAGCATGCGGCACTCTTTGGATTTTCCTTCTCTTATAAGATGCATTATTGACTTCTAGACAATGGAGTGAGGGAAGCGATCTCATCATATCTGCCACACTGCGCTTTCGGGGTGATCCATCATGTTGAGGGACGGTTTCTTGATTGGAGTTCTCAAGAACAGCAGAATCAAGTGTTGAGGCTGAGAAATAGGAGGCATGCATGGAAAAACATGATCAAGAGTAAACGAGTTTGTTACTGTAATTTAAAACAAAGCAAAAAGAAATACAAAAGATTGAGTCTTACATGTGGGAGAAGCAACCCATGCGTTAGATCCAGAAACAGCAAAGCTCACAGATACAGAGCCACCGGCCAAGCTTTTAAGTTCATTAGCATTTACATTCGCTACTGAAACTGGAGAGCCAGTGTGCTGGGGTGAAGACAAAAGCCTAGCTGAAGGAAGTCCAGATACAGTCAACTGATCCTCGTTCAGCATACCATAAGAACCAAAGCCACCAGATTGTGGAGACTTGAGAGCTGACAAATCCTGATCCGACTTTGAAGCTATCAATTTCTTCACAGCTTGATTCTTCACCAGGGTCGTGGACAGTGAATTGGTGGAACCAGACTTTAACGAGCTCTTAAAACTGCTCGTACCATTTTGTGATGTTTGTGCTCCTTCCCAGACAGGGGATGATATTGAAGGTTTAACGCCATGGAAATTCATAGTACCCAAGCCGAAATGGGATGCAGAGGACAGGACAGATGCAGAAGAGACACTCTGTACATTTGACCCTTTCTCAAGCTCAAAAGCCTCATCTACAATAGAGGAGAAACTTAATGGAAGACTAGAACAAAGTGTGGAACCTTCTAAGCTCGAGCTAGATGGAAGACCACGTTCACGAGTCTCATTAATATTACCATCATTGAGAATAAATGGCACCTTCCGGTCAAGAAGGCTCAAATTGAGTTCATCTTGACACATGTGCATATGGCTAATATCCAAGTCTTTTACTCGAGTGACCTTGCTCACGTCACCAAATGGTTCAGCTTTTCCTGGGGAATCTAACTGAGCTTCTACTAACTTTGGACAAGGTTTAAATTCCCTGTCGAGTTGCATCAACAGAAAATAAGAGCTCCCACACTCTGGGAATCCCATGATCAATGAATTTGAATCATCGGAAATGTTCTTCGGCAATTTCACTGGCGTAAAACCATGTTCAAATACCTGCAAGAAGACATGAGCATGGCAGTTTAGTTGCCGTAAATAATCTAATACTTTGTCCTCTAAATAGAGAAGGTACTATTAACATTACGGTTTTCTCTTGTTACATTTTTTTTTTAATATGGATCAACAGTTTGCCACCAACATGGAAGCACTGTTTGTCACTTGTTAAAAGTAGCTTCTGCAGAAGTTCAATTTCCGATTCTAGCGTTACAGCTCTCCCTTATGAAAATAGATACCACATGGTTCATAAATCTACACACTAGGGACTATAGCAGAATTTATGCATTTAGACAACTATGCAGATCATATGCTTTCTATCTTGAGAAATTCGTGAAAAACAGGTTAAATAGCATTTACAGAATAGAAAACATCATTCAGATAATAATTAAGATTCCAAAATGCAATACAAAATCCTAACATCAGCACGGAAATCTTAAACATACCTCAAGACCCAAGAAACGTCCGATGCACGCAAATAAGTGTAAGATACTATATCTCCTCAAGTTGATAAAAGCCTTGATTGCAGTTATACTTCCCTGGTTCAGTGCTTCTTCACACTCCAGCAAAGCCTTCGATGATATGATATTTTTGGATGAGCGAAGAAGAAAACGACCATTCCTGCAAGGTAAATGGAAGAACTTAGCCTTCAGTTCTTGTGACAATGAAGAACTCCTGAAACTACAACTTTCACCACCAATAGTCCAATATCAATCAAGTCCTTTCCAGCTTTATCTGTTACCTATACTATGAGTTGCTTTGCACCCATCAAATTATTTACCTAATAAAATAACATCCAAAGTTATGCAGTGAATTGGAATTAGTGCAATTCATACGATCTCTCATGGACACACCAAACCATAAATGGATATGATGAAAGTTCAATATGTTCCCCGTCGCCTCAGATAAGTTTCCGTCATCACCAAATTGTAACCAAACACACTTTCAAAGATATATTTAAGCTGTAAATATGGTAAATTGGTAATATATAGGCCCTGTTTGGCAATTAGCAGATAGCTAATTGCGTTAGCTAGTTAAACTAGCTGATGCGTCAGCTGGTTTAACTAGTTGATTGCATTAGTTGTTTGTGTAGAAGTGTTTGGAAAATAGTTGATAGCTAATAGCAACATGATTTTGTAAAATGACCAAAGAGACATTAACACAATTTGTTTTTGAGTATTTCTTTTGTTACTAACATGTATTTATATATATTGAATTTAATATAATATTGACTACAAAAGATAGTCATTATTTTATAAATAAAAATTCTTGAGTCGCCAATTTTTGAATATATTAAATTTCATTTGGATATATTAATTATTATTTAATCAAAAAATTAGTTGTAAACAACCTTTGTATGTAAATTAATAATAAATATGTTTTTTTTTTTTGCAATTTGAGGACAAAATTGTCATTTCAACTCACATTCCAAACCTCTCTTCTCAAAAAGCTCTTATATGGAGCTTTTTCAAAATTAGCTTTTTGGACCCAAAAAGTTCTATTTATCAAACAACTCAATTAGAAGATTTGACTAGTCAATCCTCTAAATTTGGGTCAAACTTCTCAGTTTACCTCAAGCCTCTAATTTTCAAACACCCCCATAATATTAATTTGCATTAACTAAAGGACAAACATGTTCATATGGTATCCGTAAATTCTCTTCTACATTACTAATGATTTTCTTTGATGTTCCTTAAATAGAAGAACAAATTGCTCTAACCATCTAAAACATTCAAACTACTGTGGTAAGTAACAATCTGATGTTTCTGCTAAAGAAGGATATCATCTGCTCCGAAGCTACAATATTATGGCCAGAAAAGTGACCCAATCACGTAGGCATAAGTGGTAGATGTGAAGTGTTTGAACTGATAATAGACAACTTTGTATCTCTTAATTCTGATGCAAAAATATCTAAATCTGAAAAACCAATTCTCATATCTCCAATAAGAAAGCAACGCGTATATGCATATATGTATAATATACACGTGTGGGGGAGTATTATATAGACTCTAAATAATCTCCTATTCTTATTACGCGACTGACTCCTTACCGAAAATACCAACTGAAACATCTTACTCTATCACAAAAGATCTCGTGATGCCAAAAAAGAGCTAGACGAAAACTCCAAGCACCTTTTAAGGAATTCTAATAACTACAGATTCTTTAGATGACAAAAATTACAAATTACCCTGCACTAAATATACTGAAAGTAGCAACATGCCAGAAAGATAAAGTCTAAGGATGACTCAACGAATAACGATTTTAAATGGAAATTATATATATATACACACACACACACATATATATATATATACACACACACACACACATATATATATATATATATATTATACACACACACACACATATATTCCTTTTCTAGTCGACATTCAAGCAACCAAAACCAACCCTCTTTTTTCCCAAAAATAAAAATAAATAAATAAATAAGTAACTACTAATTAACTTCACCCGTCTCAAGAGTTTCTTGACCATAGTGATAGAGTAAACGTCTCCCTTCAGCAGCCAACCCATCTCGCCCTAAGATTATAAATCATTCTTCACTCAAATTGTCCAAGAGCCTAACCAAGAATCATAATCATATAGCTCGAGACAACAAAACAACATGAATGGTGTATACTTAGGAATTCGCACATTTACAGAGAAAAGAATCCATCCTATAGGAGCCGATAGTTAGAGATTGGAGAAACTGAAAATTGAAGTTATACTGTCAAATTTACAAGTGAGGACAGAGCAGCAAGAAAACCTTATGTTTATTCCAAGAGTGAAAAACGAAGAACCATAGGCACGCACAAGCAGGGTTTCCTGGCCATCATGCTTTTGCAAATCAAATGAACTATCCCTCTGTGACAAAAAAGAATCAAGTGTCAAGATTTGAACGATAAAAATATATTTCAGTAGGTACTTGATTTGGTTGAATAACAAATCAAGTGCACAATAGATAATTGAGAAAATCTAAAATTGTTTCCAAGAAATATGTTCTTCTGAATAATTGAACATCAATATGGCTTGCTAAAGGGTTCTCAGTTTGCAGAGTCAAATATTCCCAGAGTAGCAGAATCACATGTATACCTAGTCATTGAAATTTAGTAAAAACGTCATTCACAGGAGACTCCACGCCCAAAGCATGAAAAGAAATGCAACGTTACCCTGTTAGTTGTAAAAAACTAGCATCGGTGAACCGGTTCATCACAACAGAACAAAATACAGTTATGCACAAAAACGAGGATGTGACGATGGGTAGAAATAAATGCTGAGGATGGCCCGTAAAAAGCAGCATTTGCAATTTATCCATTTCAAAAGTAATCTAATAAGACGACCAAAAGAAAAAAAAGGAACTACGCAAGGATGTTTTCCTACCACGCAAAAGACATAGTTGTGATGAGCAACTGCTATTGAGGTTCACCTAATCAGAAAATAAAGATGGACAAACGAATCCATCATGTTTGATACCTTTTCATAATCATCCAAATTAAACTGAAGTTGGACATCACCAGAAGTTCTATTGATCTGCCCATTCTTCTCCACTTCCTTGTAAATCTCTAGCAGGCGTGTATATCTATTGCAATCAATGGCTCTGAGCAGTAACATCTCGACATCAATGCAACTTGGGTTAAGGTTAAATTCTGCTTCCTTGTCAGATAGAGGATCAATCACAAATGTGCTATGCAAACACTTTATCTGCAGATCAGGACCTGGTTCAACTTTTAAGAATGGGGCAGCCCCTGCATCAGATGTTCCGGTGCTTTTATCAAGATCTAACCAGTATATTACTTTCACTCCAGGAGTTCGTAAGCCAGCTGAATCAATTTCTCCATCTTGAGTACTATGGGTGGATACAACATTCGCTCCCTGACCACTAGTACCATCAGATATAAGTTCAAAACGAATTGCATCCCGCCATCTGCCTTGTCGGAGTGCTTGCACTTGTCTTATAACAGTGTCCATAATAAGAGCAACACAGAGCTCATGAAGAATAGAATACAGTATCATGAATGGGTTTTCTGATGCAGCCATTCTACGTTCCAAATCATCTCCAAGAACATGTCGCCGTGATTCTTCCAGCTTCACAGGCCCACTTCTCTCACCAACAAGCAACTCCAAATGTAATATTCTCCACATCGACAAGTGACCTCGATAACCAAGTGTGACAAGAACTTTGAATTCCCCATCAACACGAAGCGAAACAACACCGTCATAAACTTTTATTTCAGTAATTTCTTTTGGAAGTGAAATTTCAAGTAACTTTGACCTAACAAGTGTCTCGAGTTTCTTCAATGCTGGACCTTGCTGATCCTCGTTCAGTGTGCTCTGTGTGCCCACATCTTCTATGCATTTTGGTAAACGCTGATAAGTTCCGCCAAGAAGAATCTCAATGGCAGAGGGAACATCGTAGATAGGAGCACGAGCTTGTTGTAGCCCTTCATGCATAAAAAACATTGAATCCGCAGCTTGAGTGAAGCAAGTTTCATGACTTGATAGGGTTGATGCAAGTTGTTGACAGTATTGTATCAAAGGAACCTGCAACTCCAATAGCAGGACCCATTAAGAAAAATTAAAAACACATTTGCTGTTAAAACAATGGAAAGAAGAAATAACACATGATCCTGAAAACTAATACCAGCAAGGATTCTTCTTTGATATTAAAACCAAAATAAAATAAAATATAAAATATAGTTGTTTGTCGAATGTTTACTGCAACCGCAGTTTGAATGCAG
Organism: Phtheirospermum japonicum; assembly: GCA_014905375.1. Lineage (NCBI taxonomy): Eukaryota > Viridiplantae > Streptophyta > Magnoliopsida > Lamiales > Orobanchaceae > Phtheirospermum > Phtheirospermum japonicum. The sequence continues at coordinate 366,611 of BMAC01000587.1, forward strand.
TAAGTGTGCATCATGAACCTTTTTTCTAGAGAACAAAAACTTGAACGTAATGTAGAACGGGAAACTCTATGTTTGACTTTAAGGCATAATCAAAGTAGGCCAAGTCCCAAGGAAAGAGTACAGCAGTATATGCAACTGTGTAAACATACAATGTTGTTATTCTGAGTCCTACGTAAAATCTAAAATCTAATTCCTACAGAGCATCTTCATGTTTTGCTTTTTTCAGAAAACTTGACTTTCAGAAGGAGTATGAAGAAAACTGTGCAAGGAAACTGAGCAGCAAATAAGAAAATCTTCCTAGGTGCATAAAGAAAGCTGCTGAAGCCTCTTAAATAGACATAACTCAAGCAAGGTTCTTTCAATCAACTTCTAGGTCCAAAAGGAAAACTATGGAAATCAAACAGTGAGTTAATAGCTGCAATAGAACACTTTTTTGAATTTGATGAACATTTGTAACATAATAATATATGCACGGAACGGAATCAGATGTCGTAGCCCAAAAACTCATCCACCCCACCCTTAGCCAAAAGAAGAAAATTGATATCAATAATAAGGTTGTATAGCACTTCGATTGTGGTTTTTGTCCAAAAGGATGGAAAAACAAAGGCTTAATTAGAAGTTGTTCCTTCCATTCCCCAAATACTTACTAATTGTTTATCCATTTCAATAGAAAAAGGGTGAGAAATCCCCAAAGTTTAAGCTTTTATCTATGACTACTGAATTCTAGAAACAAGTGAGCAAATACTATTTTTATCTCTAAACTTAATTTCAAAACATGCGAACAAATACTATCTCACGGGTGATTTTAATGAAAATATTATCCACTTATTGTACCTGTTCAATTTTTCAATAGCCCCGTACCCACATATTATGATTCCAAATTTAAACATAAACTTCTCTGGCCGTCAAGTTAAACAACCTAACCCTATGCATGTGCCTAATCATCCTGTATTTAAATGAACTAAACGTCTAAAACAAATCTTTGCTTCCATAACTCAACCTTCAAATAACAGGATCAAATTCAAATAGATTGTTAACTAGATTAACCGTCCATTCAAATTGAGGTTGTGATCTCCCCAACATTAACAAAAAAATCCTCAAACTCTCGACAAATTAATAAGATAACAATCATTTCCAGCTCTGCATTTCCAGAATGAACAGATCCACACCAAGTTGAGATGAATTTCACAACTTAATCCTCATCCACAACATTATGTATAGAAATTCTTACAACAAGAATACTGAAAATAATAAGACAACAAGAATACTGAAAATAATAAGACAATCACACCTGCTGGCACCACTTGGCAAGGACATTGAGACGGAGCATCCGCTGCTGGGTCTTAACAATGTACTTCAAAATCATAATCTTCTTCTCGGAGTCCGGTAATGACTCTGATGATTTCGATTTCTCCACCAATTCCTTAAGGGAAACGTATGATTCCTCGGCAGCGCGTCCCACCAGGGCAGCGAAATCCACCGTCTCTTGCCCTACTTCCCCCATGATTCTCTTCGCCTCCAACTGAATTCACTAAATTAGTGCTTGCTTGCGATAATTCGTCCCGAACGAGTAGATACCATTGGAGCCGGAGAACTATTTTTAGGGTTTTCAGGTTGGAGAAAGAATTGTTCAGGTTTCTCTCTACACCCTTTTATTACGAGACTTGTGATTTGACTACTCGATTTCTTGTCTTGGTTTTTGCATTTTAATTTTCACCAGTACTCTACTGTCCGATAAATAAACATTTAAAATTCCGGGTTTATTAAATTATTAATATTTTTTTAATTAAAAATTACAAAAATAATATACTTTAAATAAAAATTAAGTTTTTTGGTCGGGACGCCTTTTCCAATGACGTCCCGCCCACATTTTAGACAGTACATTAAAGTAATCGTTCTAGAAAAATAACCCAGGACGCCATTCCCAAGGGCGTCCCGAATCTAAACTGACGAAAATAAATTTTTGAAGTTGAAATGAAAAACAAAAAAAATATTGGGGGGGCGGGACGCCTTTCCCAGTGGCGTCCCGGGTTATTTGACGAAAATAAATTTTTGAAGTTGAAATGAAAAACAAAAAAAATATTGGGGGGGCGGGACGCCTTTCCCAGTGGCGTTACGGGTTATTTTAGCAAAAAAAAACAAAAAAAAACAAAAAAAACTGGGCATGATTTAATACTAAGTAAATGCTTATACATTAATATAATCCAACTTTAATACTATTATTAAGTCTATTACTTATTCCTACCTCACAATACGGTTTTTATTACCTGAATTAAATACTTTTGCCCAAAGGGGCGTTTTGGACCAAGTATGGTTAGTATTCTCCATTTATTTGTAAAATGGATAGTTAATTTTTTTTTATTGAATTTATATGTTTGTGAATTTTTTTTATTCAAATTAAATGTCAATTTATATGTTTGTGAATTTTAGTTGTTAATTGCTTGTGAAATTTAGTTTTATTGATTTGTGATGAAATTATTCATTATGTGAATAATTAAATTTGTTAATATGTCAATTTTAATGTCAATATTTATAGAATATATTGTGAATTTTTTTTATTCAAATTCAATGTCGATTTA
>BMAC01000587.1:371067-396973 GCA_014905375.1 Phtheirospermum japonicum
TCGCCTCGCGAAGGGAGTAGAAGGTGTCGCCGCCAAGAGTCCCAGCTGCACAGCCACCGTCCACTGCTCCAATCACAGCCGAGCGCCGCCGTCGCCGCCTGCCACCGAGCACCGCCAGATTCAACGAGGTAATTCCAATTTTATTTTTGTTAGTTTTCCACTTTTGTTTTTATATTTTTGTATATTTTTTGTGTATCTGTTGTTGACTTATTATATAATTAGTAGATAATTAGGGTTTAGTGTTTATTTAGGGATTAAGGTTTGAAATTCGAGTTGTTGTGTAATTAATTATAAATTGGTGGTTAATTAAATAATTATAATTACATTAGGGGTTAATATGTAATTACATCCAGTTAAGAGTTGATTATGTAATTTTGAGTCAATTAGGAATTAATTACCTAATTAGGATTAAAGTATGGGTTAATTACATAATTATGATCAAGTATGTAATTATGATTCAACTAGTTTAATACCCGTGTATTACACGGGGTTTATCAAAAGATAAATATAAAAAATATTTGCGATAATAATATTATTACTAGTTTAATACCCGTGTATTACACGGGGTTTATCAAAAGATAAATATAAAAAATATTTGCGATAATTACAAATTTTTATGTAAAATGAGAAATTCAATGATGTATTACTCTTGCCTTGTACATGTCTGATTTATTTATTAATTATTATAATTATTAAATCTTTATTTTCATGCTTAGATTCAATTCGTTGATGATTTATTTACATACTTATAAAAATTAAAAAGAAGTCACATTCTAAACCCGTGCCTAATCTCTACGTATTAATTATTATTACGTTATTTTGTATTTTAATGTTTAAATTAAATTCGTTAATAATATTACTTACATACTTTGAAAACATAAACGGATGTCATACTCCCAACTCGTGTCGCATTGTATCGATGTCTAATAAATATTTAATAATAACGGGGAAATCCGCATAAAATTGAGTTTAAAAAAATGTAAAATATACAACACCCGCGTATTACATGTGAATATGTGATATAAAATATTAAATTTATAAGACACTGATAATTCTATAATATACAACACCCGCGTGTTACATGTGAATATGTGATATAAAATATTAAATTTATAAGACACTGATAATTTTATTGAGAAAATGCCGTGCATCTAACTTGTAGTATATGTAATATTATTTTAATTTCTTTTTCTTTCCTGCGTAAGATACTAATTTATCCGTGCAGATATATAATATATATATATGTATCAATGCAATATATTTGAATTAGATAAAAAGACTTAGAATATAAATATAAAATATACAACACCCGCATGTTACATATGAATATTTGATATAAAATATTAAATTTATAAGACACTGATAATTCTATTGAAAAAATTATCGTGCATCTAACTTGTAGTATATGTAATATTATTTTAATTTTTTTTTCTGCGTAAGATACTGATTTGTTCGTGCAAATATATAATATATATGTATCAATGCATTATATTTGAATTACATAAAAAGATTTAGAATATATTTAATATTTATTTTTCTAGGTATAATAATTTATATTAGTATTAGTATTACGTTATCTTTTTTGTTTCACTTTGTTTTTGTTTTTTGTTTGGTGTAACAATAGTTTTTCATAAAGTTGTTTTGTTTTATGGTTGTTCTATATACATCGACTTTGGCTGGACTGAACGTTTTGGTGAAACTTCATTTAAGTTTTGTTATAGAAAAAAGAGGATTCTTGCATTTTTTTCCCTCCTGCCGAGAAAGCATTCATTTTTCAGACCCAGCTTTTTTTCTCAAAAGACTTCAATTGGTACGCGCAAGAAATAGGCCAATTCCGCCGGCTTTTTGTTCAATTTCTCGCGGAGTCAAATTCTCATCTGTACGGGTCAACGGAATAGCCCCACGGCCTCGGATATCCATATAAAGGACACGACGAGCATAAATACCTCTTTAACTTCTATTCTAATGGATTGAATATCTTTTATAAGGAATCGGAGGAATATACGACGATTTTTTCCAGCAATTTATTATATTGGGATTAGATAAAAAAAACTTTAAGTTTATATTTTTATATTTATTTCTCTTTTGTAATAACTTTATATAACTCATATTTTTCTTATATAAATATTTAGAACTATAATAAAATTATTTCAACTTTTATTGTAAATAAAAATCAATTCAACTTATATATATTTTTTCTAATTAGATATAAGTTTTTTATATTTTTATATTAGAAGAATAAAGGAAAGATATTGAATTGGACAAAATATATTAAAGAAAGTATTATAGTAGGTAAGATGTAATAAAAGAAAAATATTGAATTAGGCAAAATATAATATTAGGAAAGTATTAAAGAAGGTAAATATATAAAAATGAAAAATACTAAATTAGGTTAATATTAGGCTCGGATGACCGAAGCACCAAATTTTTTTCCAAAACTAACGAAGCACGAGAAGCAGACACATAGGATAGAAAGGATTTTGCATTAATATATAGGGGAGATTAGATGTAATTAGCTAACTAGGATTAAAGTAGGGATTAGTTAAATAATTATGATTCAATTAGAGGTTATTACATTATTAGGATTAAAATAGGGGTTAATTATGTAATTATAATTCAAATAGGATTTAATTATCTAATTATAATTAAATTAGGGGTTAATTACTTAATTATTCTTTGATTAGGGGTTGATTATATAATTAGGGTTTAATTTATGAATAATAATATAATTAGGTTTTAATTTAGTATATATTTATCATTTTAAAAATCTTTTTTTTTAATTAAAATTGGGATTTAGATAATTTTAATATAAATTGTAGTTAATTTATCATTTTGTTTTTATTTTAATTTGAAAATAAATTTATAGTTTTTAAAGTAATGTAAATTAAATAAAAAATTATTTAAAATTTTGTTTTTATTTTCTAGTTAAAATAGTTAGGTTTCAAATAGAGTTTAATATTGAAATAAAATTTTGATTTTAAATTAGGAGTCTAATCGTAAATAATTTTGAAATTAGGGTTAAATTGGTACATTTTTAGGAAAATACGTACACAAAGTATATAATTATATAGTTATGGGTTAATTTAGTAAATAATTAGGAAAATAGGGTTTCATTGTATTAATTTAGATTGTTAGGGTCTGCTTTTAAATTTAGATAAACTTTAGAGGCAAATTATATTGTGATATATGTATGCACACATTATATTGTATATATATTGTTCATGCATGGGAGGTCGTGGTGATCGGCCGGGATTTAAGATTTTTTTTTGTATATTTTACGTGCATGGGAGGCCGTGGTGATTGGTCGAGATTTAATTTTGTTTATATATATATTATTGACATTGGTGTTGTTGGTTGTATACCGTCGGATGTTGACGTGGGTTACGACGCCGACCGCGAGGTGTTGTCCCTTCAATAATGGGTTTTCAAAAAAAAATTTAAAAAGTGATAGGGTGTCACGTGGTTTTATTTAAATTTTCAAAATATTTTTTAAAAATATGACGGTAGTAATTGCTTATTTGGAACCTTGGCGAAGTGACGCGATTCATATTGTTGTAGAGAATCAATTATATATAGATCACTCGTTTGAGAATTAATATCAAATAGAAAATTTTGAAACTAAGTTTCGAATTATTCCAATATTCCTTAGACCCGTTTGAGATTTAGTATCAAATATAGAGTTTGATACTAAATTTTGAATTGTCCCATTTTTTTGACAGTTTGAGAATGTGGCTTGTAGTATGGTAATCTTATGTGTATATTTTTCTTTTAGTTTTGAAATTTCGGTTTCTGCATCTCTCTAATTGTTCTCGGGTGCACTAAAATATAAGTGTACTACGAGAACTGAGGGGAGATGCTGCTGAAATTTTGAATCTAAGAAAAATGCATATTTTAAGATAATACATACTACTAAATGTCACGTTCTTGAATGTGATAAAAGCCTTACCAATTATAACTCGAATTACTCAATCTTCTCGTAATGCTGCCTAAATTTTACCACGTTCTTTTCCGGCCATTGATTTTAGAATCACGAATAACACACAAAAATCTTAGGATGGTTGTTGATCGTAGTTGGATGTACAAACGGAATATTATCGGATTTCTAAATCCGGCATTCGTGGCCGGTATAGATAGTTTCGTACAATTTGCACTCACGCATGATTCTGCAGAGAGGGAAGGTGATAAACTATAATGCCCTTGCCCACGAACTAAGTGTAGGAACTCTAGTTATAGGTCTATCGATGAGATAAAATGTCACATCGGTACCAAAGGGTTCATTGTTGATTACTACATTTGGACTCATCACGAGGAAACAGATCTCGTCTCATCGCCTGCTGGTATTGAAGTCGGGGGATCATCGTCAAATGCATACGTCGATATGGTGCAAGATGTTGCTGGTCCCAATTTCGATATAAATGATATTTAGTTAGATGAATCACCTAATCCTAAGGTGAAGAAATATTTCGATATTCTGAAAGCTGCAAAAAAAAACTTTGTATCCCGGTTGCGAGAAACACAATCGGTTGTCTTTAGTTGTCCGTCTTATGAGTTTGAAATCAGAGCATGGCATTTCTCAAAAATATTATGATCAATTTATTGATTTAATCAAAGAGATCGTGCCAAAAGACAACAATGTTGCAGATAATTTCTATGAAAGTAAGAAGTTGTTGAGAGGTATGGGGTTACAAGTAGAGAAGATAGATTGCTGCGTGAAGAACTGCATGATTTATTGGAAGGATGATTTGAATATGGATAAGTGCAATTTTTGTGATCATCCACGGTTCAAACCCGCGAAGAAGTGACAAGCTAAACGGCGCAAGTCCAACTTAGTTTCGTATAAGAGGATGTTTTACTTTCCTCTAACGGCCCGCCTGCAAAGGTTGTACGCATCTAAAACAACGGCAAAAGATATGCGGTGGCATGCAGAACATATGGTAGAGGATGGTGTCATGCGTCACCCGTCAGATTCTAAGGCTTGGAGGCACTTCGATCAAACTCATCAAGAGTTCGCCGCTGAAACTCGAAATGTAAGATTGGGTCTATGTACAAACGGATTTCAACCTTTTGGAAGTTTTGGTAAATAATACTCGTCGTGGCCGGTGATTGTCACGCCATACAATTTGCCTTTCTGGATGTGCATGAAAGATCAATACATGTTTCTCAGCGTTCTTGTCCCGGGCCCATAGAACCCTAAAGATAAGTTAGATGTTTTTCTACAGCCGTTGATTGAGGAGCTGAAGCAGTTGTGGTCCAACGGTGCTCTCTCATACGATGTATCTAAAAAACAGAACTTACAGTTGCGAGTGGCCCTTATGTGGACCATTAGCGACTTTCCTGCATACTCGATGTTGTCCGGTTGGAGTACAGCCGGTCAAATGGCTTGTCCGTATTGCATGGAGCGTTCAGACACTTTTACCCTGCAAAAGAGCATGAAACAATCATGGTTTGATAACCATCGTAAATTCCTAGAATGTGATCATCGACTTCGTAAAGATAAAAAAAATTAGGAAAAATAGAAAGGTTGAAGCTCTGTCGCCGCACGTCCGTTCTAGAACAGAGATTTTGGCCGAAAATTGAAAGGCTAGGACTTCTGAATGTAACCGATGAAAATGCAGAACGTGTGAACGGACTAATAGCGAAGAATAGTGGTTGGAGAAAAAGAATTATTTTTGGGGATTTAGCTTAATGGAGCACTAACTTGATTCGTCATAATTTAGACGTTATGAACATTGAGAAAAATATTTTTGATAACGTGTTTAACACGGTGATGAATGTCAAAGGGAAGACAAAAGACACTTCGGAATCAAGAGATGAATTAGCAGAATACTGTCACCGTCCCGAACTTCATGCAGACGCATCAGGAAAGTATCCCAAAGCGTCGTACACGCTCGATAAGCCGTCGAAAGTTGCATTGTGTGAATGAATAAAGGCTCTCAAATTCCCAGACAGGTACGCATCAAATCTAGGTCGCTGTGTTGATATGAAAGGGTTGAGATTGTATGGGATGAAAACCCATGACCGCCACGTGTTTATGCAGCGGTTGATCCCAATTGCATTTCGAGAACTGCTTTCTCATCCCGTGTGGAAGGCACTAACAGAGCTAAGTTTGTTTTTCAAATATTTGAGTGCGAGAGTCATTGGAATTGCTGATATGAGTCGTTTAGAGCGTGACATTCCCCTAATACTCTGTCAACTTGAGATGATATTTCCACCAAGTTTCTTCGATTCAATGGACCAATTGCCCATCCACTTACCGTACGAAGCGAGAATTGCTGGTCCAGTGCAATGTAGGTGGATGTATCATTTTGAGATATATCTTCGCAAGTTGAAAAACAACGTAAGGAATAAAGCGTGTGTTGAAGGCTCGATAGCAAACGCATATCTAGTTGAAGAGGCGTCAAATTTTGTTTCATACTATTTCGACGATAATGTCTCCACAAAAATGACAAACATAAATCGTAATGAAGAAGTTCAAAATGATGAAGACGACGATCCAAACGTTCTATCTATTTTCAAAAATAATGGTGAAGATTTCTCAGATGTAGGAAAAAGATTCTTGTCAGATGAAGAATTGGCCGAGGCCCTAAGATATGTGTTATTAAATTATGATGAACTCCAACAATTTATCAGGTTAACGATTCAAGCTCGTTGCAATTGTAATTATCAAAATCTATTAATTAAATATTATAACAATTCTTCATTTTAAATACAAATGTGCAGTTTCAAAGATGGTGTTAAATGTCACCAACCGAACATTACAGATGAGGCACTGAGTCGAAAACTGGACGCTGAATTTCCTGTTTGGTTTGAGAACTACGTGAGTCTTAATTATCTTTAAAGTTACGTGGCAATTAATATATATTATAACATTTTAAAACATAAAATTATTGTAGGCACGAGATCTTTTGAACAATGTAAATGACGATTATATAAGATCCATTGCGTATGGTCCATCACGTGCTATGAACACATTCAACGGTTGTAAGATAAATGTATATAGTTTCACACGCTTGCGTATGGTTCTGAACGATCAACGTCGAGCACATGAGTTTGTATAAGAGGAACAAATTATGGGCCAGATTACATGGATTATTACGGTCGTCTTTTAGAAGTGGTTAAATTAGAGTATCACGGGCTTCAGACGACCGGAAAGACGCTCTTGTTCAAATGTGAGTGGTTTGATCCAACTCCAGCCGTCACGAAAATCCACCCTCAATATAAGCTCGTTGATATCAATCATAAACGTAGATTCAATCAATACGAGCCATTTGTACTCGCCTCCGAAGCGACTCAAGTGCACTACATTTCGTATCCGAGTTTGAAGCGAGACAACTAGATTGGTGGGCAACTTGTCAAATTAACGCTCGATCGACGGTGGATTATATCGAGCCTCGCGTGCCTGAACAACAGTCATTCCAAGAAGATGTTGTAGAAACATTTCCTGCAATACAATTTGAGGATGTCGACTTCCAACTAAACGACCCTCTCAATCACGAAAACGACGAGTCGGTCAATGATGATTTAGAAGAGTCAGAAAACGATGAACTAGTGTTAACTGAAGAAGACGATGAAAGCTACGTAGATGAGTCTGAAAGTTAGGGTTGAGGTTCGAAGATTTTATGAGTGATAATGATAATCTGAACAATAATATATACATATATACACACATATATATATATATATATATATATATATATATATATAATTAATTAATTAATTTTATTTATTAATAAAACCGTGTTGTATGTTAGATGCCTGGCAGGGGTCCTCATAATTGTCCGATTTCTCTCGGCTCATCGTCCTCGGGACCCTGTGAGGATGATGCCACCGACTTAGACTTCGATGATACTGTTCCACCTACCCCATCTGATGAGGCGGGGAGCACGCCCGGTACAGAGTTCAGGACTACCGGGATCGAGGTATTCGTGCTCGTAAATAGGTAAGTTATATTTTAATCAATTTTGTTATGTGTTCAATATATAATTTAATTATTTGACATATATTGAAATAAATTTATTAATTTTTAGGTTACGAAGTCCGTCAAAGGACTTGCCGACCTATTTGAGGACTATACACGAGTCTTGTATCCACCCAGCAGGGTGGAAATTCGAGCACATCCCGGACAACCATCGTCACACGTGGTGGCCTCATTTTAGGTTAATTTTGTTTATTTATTTATTTATTTATTTTGTGTTAAGTAAATTGATTAATTATTTTGTCTAATCGTATTTCTTTTGTAGGATTGGTGTGGTGGGACAGAGGTATATACGATGAGAATGCCATCAAGACGGCATTCTATATAGCGATGCAGGATTCTTATAACGGTGGTATATACGAGTGGAAGAAGGCGTATCGACTAAATGGGATGATACCTTCTTGCGTAGGGGAGACGACCTGGAATAGATGGCTGGTGGAGTTTCAGAGGCCTGGGGAGGTAGAGAAGTCTGGGAAGGCCAGGTGCAACAGATTGAGCGAGCTCGGAAGCCCTTCGACTAGTATAGCAAAGCTCCGAGACAGGTCTAAGCTGGCAAATCGACAAGCCGACGAGATTGTAAGTCGATAATAAATTTATATTTTAAGTAATTAATTATATTATTGTAAATGTATCTTTATATACAGGCTGCTCAGACGGGTACACAGCCCAGTAACTACGACCTTCTCCTGAAGTATCATCGAAATCCCGACGGCACATTTACGGATCCCAAAGCCTAGAGGATAGCTACAAGTTTATATATTATATATATATGAGTTATTTTGTATAAAATCTGATAAAAGTTGTTTAGTAATAATAGCTGAAAATCTTGATATCAGGAGGACTATGAGAGGGCTTTGGAGCAGAGGCGTGTTGCGTCGTCTGATGATAGCAGCACTCAAGTAGACCCGAACGAGGTCTATCTACAGGTTGTCGGAATAAGAAGGGTCGACGCTATGACCTTTGATGCTTCGGGAAGACTTAGAAGGGCTGCAATACTTCTTCCACCTCCATCGCCGATGTTCGTCAACTTCAGACGCAACTCCAGTCCCAGCAAACGCAGCTTGAGCTAGCCAACCAGGAGATTCAGCGGATTCGCGAGGAGCAGGCGCTGGAGATTCAGCGGATCCGCGAGGAGCAGGAGCGTTCTCAGTTAGCGCTCCGTCAGCAGATTGAAGCCGTTGTTGCCCTGGCCATGTCTCGTCAGCCTTCTACTCAGCCTCCCCCTGATCCGATATTCGATGGTGGTGATAGTTAGATGGATGGATAATTCAGGATTTTTTTATACATTCGATGGATGGATTGATTTTTAATTGTTGGATAATTTGTTTTGATTTTTAATTAGTGGATAATTTATTTTGGATTATCTAAAATCTTATTTATTTATTATTTTTTAATTTAATTATTAATTAATTTTTTGTAGCCGAGATTTTTTTTGTAGTGATATGGCAATTAATCTAAGTATGTAACTAAATATTAGTAATGTATTCAATCTAAATATAAAAATATTAAATTATATACTAATATATAATAAACATTGATTAGACACCAGTACAATGCGACACGGGTTGAGAGTATGATATCTTTTGAATATCTCAAAGTATCTAACTAATAATTATTAATGGATTTATTCTAAACATTAATATATAAAATGATTTAATAATAATAATAATTAATAAAATAGATATTAGACACGGGTTTAGAATGTGACGCCTTTTGAATTTTTGTAAGTATATAACTAAGATTTAATGAATTTAATTTATACATCAAATAAAAAATTATTTAATATTTATAATAAATAGATTAGACATGTACAAGGTACGGTTAAGAATAGTTATTTTAATTTTTTAATTTCAGATTTAAAATTCAATAATTATCACAAATATTTTTTATATTTATCTTGTGATAAGTTCCATGTAATACAGGGGTGTTAAACAAGTATATATTAATGCAAAATCCTCTTTATCTATGTGTCTGCTTCGTATGTTTGCTTGGATAATAAAAAATCTTGGTGCTTCGTTTGCTTATTTGTTATCCGAGCCTAATATAAACCTAATTTAATATTTTCCTTTTACTATATTTTCCCTAATATAATATTTTCTTTTTATTATATGTAGTCTAACTTAATAGTTTTCTTTATTATATTTTGTCTAATTCAGTAATTTTCTTTTATACTCCTAATATAAAAATATAAATAAGTCATATGTTATTTGTAGAAAGAAAGTCTAGATTAGTTATTTTAATTAAAAGACAAATTACATATGAAAAAATTTTAATTATAAAAACTTATGTATGAGAATAATTAATAAGTTGTATTTATAATAAAAGTTGAAATAATTTAATTTAGAAATTCTAAATATTCTGTATAGGTAAATTATGATGTATTCGCAGTAATTGGAGTATGTAACTAAATATTAGTAATAAACTCAATCTAAATCTAAGAAAATAAAATTATATAATAATATTAATTAATATTTATTAGACAATGGCACAACGCGAGAAGGCTTGAGAGTATGACACATTTTGAATTTTTCAAAGTATGTAACTATAATTACCAACAACTTAATTTAAACATAATAATATAAAATGAGTTAATAATAATTAATTAATATAGATTAGAGACGGGTTGAAAATGTGACATCTTTTGAATTTTTATAAGTGCAAATATATTATTAATGAATTTAATCTGAACATTAAAATATAATATTAATCAATAATTATAATAATTAATAAGTTGAACACGGCACAGGTTGAGATACACATCCTTTCAAAATTTTATTTTAAATTTAAGATTTTATAATTTTATTTTTGATATTTAGTTTTTTATAAATCTCGTGTAATACACGGGTGTTAAACTAGTGTGTGTGTGTGTGTGTATATATATATATAGGACTAGGTTCAAATGAGAACCATGTCCTTATGAAAATAATGTATAAAACACATTGATCAATTTTGATTCTTTTTTTTTTCCTCTCTTGATTCTAATATGATAAAAACTATTTTTTTGTGTATGTTGTTAATTTTGCATTTCAATCTAAAAATATATAAAACAAGAAATCATCCAAACGTGATGTTTAGTTCTATTAGTCAAATCTCATTTTGACATTATTTATACTCTAAAAATATATTTAATATATATATATATATCATCAAAAGTAAGAAAGGAAAAAAAGGTGTAATCTCGAAATGAATAGTGTCATATATATATAACCATATCTTAAACTATTGTAATAACACTATAAAATATCATTCTTAAGAATAATGTCAATTAGAAATATAATTTTCAATCAACTCTTAAGAATCATTCATCTCCTCATGCGTCATACTTGCGTGGCTAAATCATCTCGAGTTATAAATAGAAGTCATTTTCAATGAATAGTCTAAATATTTAAAAATTAAAGTTTAGTCAATTAAAACATGAAATATTATAATCAGAATAATAAGAAAAAAAATCTCAATCATAGCAATTTCGTTAAGTCAACCAATAGAACATAAATGTCCTGAACTAATAAGTAAAACAAATACCGATCAACACTCAACAAAAACTAAAATGAATTGTTCTCAAACCTCATTCAAACTATTTTTCCACTAAATCTAGAAGAAAAATAATATACCATCCCTTGAACATAATTCATGCCAAAACTAATAAGAACCGTTCAAAACCCATAACAATTATCTCAAATATAATCACATAAAATTAGCTCTTCATACTGGTAAAGTCATTTCGTTGTTTTAACTTAAAAGTTACCATTTTCAAGATCATCGACGTAAGTTCATATGGATGATCCGCTAACATTACTAATTGTAAGTGCATGATAACCACATCGTAAAGGATGTTTCAAATGAACAATGAAGAAATTATGTAAAAAAATGAGCAATACGATCATCTTTATAAGAAGTAAAATCATGCATCTTTATGAATTAGTTGCATCAGTATTGTAATTGCCGATTAAAATAAATATTAATTCAAAAACCACTACATTTGCTTCTAAAAAAATATCATATTTATAATGAACCATGTGACACACCTATAAGCAAAGTGTGTATGCAACTGTATTCTATTGTTGATTTTTTTTTTTAATCTAATATTGTGTATATCATTTTTAAATATTTTAATTTTAATGGTTATTTGCTGCAATGTAAGACTTTTGACTACTTTTTAATTTTCATAAAACACCACTTGACCATTAAGTGTTTTTCGTAATATTTGCATCTTTTATTCTCTTTTATAATTAATCCATCATACCATAATAAACAAATAAAACAGTAAATTGGTAAAAAAAAAAATGGTAATTAGAAGTTTAAGCTCTTTTAGTATAATAATGGACCACACTCTTGCCAGGTTGTACTGATGGATCATATGTCAAGTCAGAACTTCATAACTAATATACATCATATAGTACTAGGTCAAAGATTTAAGAAAAACTAATACTCTCGATTACAAAAATCAATGCATCATAGTAATGAGTCAGATGGACTGAAGGGGCATGACTCATCAGTCTGTTATGACACAGGTGTTTTTTACCTATAAGTTATAGATTTTTGTTATTTTACAATTCAGGAATATTGGAACATTTTAAGCTACATATTATTTGAAGTTTATTGTCCATATTAATCTTTTATTTTGAAATCATCTAACTATATTGGCATACTAGTTTGAAAACCCGCG
Source organism: Phtheirospermum japonicum (assembly GCA_014905375.1). Taxonomy (NCBI): domain Eukaryota; kingdom Viridiplantae; phylum Streptophyta; class Magnoliopsida; order Lamiales; family Orobanchaceae; genus Phtheirospermum; species Phtheirospermum japonicum. The sequence continues at coordinate 383,709 of BMAC01000587.1, forward strand.
TTTACACGAGCATATTGGAAAAAGACAAAAAATCGTAAAATTTATCAAAAAAAATATTAACGAAAAAAAATATTGTTCACTTTAAATTCTGAAAACTTGTAAACTACATTAATCGTATTATTCACAATGATACAATCGTCGCTGCAGCATAAAATTTTCAATCTCTGTAGATATATACATTTGCAGTTGTAGTAGTTTTTAGTCTCATCAACCACTTTTTCCGTTGCAACCTCACCATCGCCGCCTTTTGTGATAGACACGGTCATAAGATCGTGAACCTTATTTATATACTTGAAAATGTATTGATGAATTTTAGATTGTACCATTCAACATTGATGTGAGCTTGACACGTTATCAATAGTTGACGGCTGTAAGGAACGACGTATCGGTTGTATAAAATGACACCATTCTTAATTGTTGAACTTCTGATATCTCTTTTCTTGTATATTGGGCATCCCCTCATCATTAGTCGTAAATCTATTGACGTGTTGCTTAGGTAAACCTTGCTTTTGATATTGCCTCATGTAAATAACTACATTAATATATAAATTATTATCAATACATTTATTTAATAAAGTTAATAACATATATATGTAGTGGCAAGAGAATTCTCTCTCTATATATATACACACACACTCACACATGCGCGCGCACACACACACATACACATATATATATAGAAGATCATATAAGATTTAAAATAACAATAATAAAAACTAATGTAAGAAAGTAAATAACATTGATCGGCAAAATCTCAATATTTTTGTAAAGAATATTTAATTAGGATTCTCGAGTTATTATTATGTATAAATAAGCTATTTAAAAATACTATTAGTTGACCCCAAAACATTTTAGACAAAAATAGCCCTAAATGAAAAGACTAAAATAACCTTACTCACAATATATAATTAAAATTGAAAAAATAAAACCTATCCAATTATATATATATATATATATATATATAGGATTAGGTTCAAATGAGAACCACGTCAATATATGCGAACCTAGGGACCAATCCTGACCTTAGATCTAATAATATGTGTGGACCAGGTTTTTTCTATTTTTTAAATTCATTAATTTATATATATGGAAGGAGAAGGGTGTTTATGTAATTTTACATTATGTAATTTTACATAAACACCCTAAATCAAATTTAATCCAACATCTCCTCCCGTTTCTTCCCCAAACCACATCCCTCCCCAATTCTCAGCCGCCACCCACTACATCAAGCTCCCCACTTCCGCCAATGTAGATGCGAATCTATCGCCTGGCGAAGCTCCCCGCGGCCGCGCGCTCCCAATCATACCCTTCTACCACGGCGGCAGCTGGATCCACTTCAACGCCGTGCACACGCTCATCAACAAGAACAGCAACAGCATCGGCGCGGGCGTCCCAGCCGTACTTGTTGCCGTCGAGTACCGCCTCCTGGCGCAATACGAGGACGACGTCATCTCGGTGAGGAATCAGGCCTCCGGACCGGCGATCCGTGGATCCGAGACTACAGCGACATCGATCGATGCTGCCGTGAGCTGCGGCGCGAACATTGCGCTCAATGCCGCCTTGCGGCTGCCGGGGATGAAGCCGCAGCCGCTGAGGATCGCCGGAACGAAAATAAACCGGCCATTCTTAGGTGAGAAAAAATCGGACCTAGAGCGAGCTAAAGCTCGCGACAGATCTGTATTCGCCGATTCACGATCTGCGCCGCCGCCGCCGCCGGCCTAATATCGACCTCCATCCGCACCGCCGCCGTACTGAGAAATCTGATGGAACGGAGGTTGGGGCATGTGAATCGGTGTGAATCGGGGGGCGTGGAACGGCTGGTTCTTGTGGGTTGTTGGGTTGCGGTGTGAATCGGGGGGCTGCGAATGGACAGCAGCGGTGTGAATCGGGGGGCTGGTTCTCGTGTCGTTGGTTGGTGTACGGGTTCGGTGGTGGTGGTTCCTACTTGTGGGTTTGCCGGTTTTTGGGTCGGAAAATTGGTGGCTTCGGGTTTGCTAGCCGTGGGTGGTTTCCACGTTGGTTGGGGGTGGCCTGGAATCGTTGTGGTTGGTTGTGGAATCGTTGTGGTTCGGATCGGACGACTATGGTTGGGGTTTAGATCCTTTGTTTGCCGTTTGTCACTCGGTGGCTTTGACCGGAATTTTTTGGGTTGGATTCTGAACGGCGATGATGTTGAAAAATAAAAGGCAGTGGTAGTGTAGTAAAAAAAACGCTACAATAATATTAAGAAAGCACTCCAAAAAACTAGCACTGCCAACATACAAAAAAAGCACTGCTGAAGACTTGTGTAGTGCTATAAATAGTTATATGCAATGCTTTTAATATTCAGATTTTTAAATTTAATTATATTTATTTATTTTTTACATTTTTAAATATGCAATATGTATCTTAAATCGTAGATCTTGAGAATGTGATTAATTTGATATATATTTCATTAAAAATGAATAAAAATTGAAAAAGTTATGGTTCGTTGAAAATTTGAGTTTTATTATTAATTTTTGAATTTGTAGTTATATATCCGTTGTGCTTTCTAAAAAATAATTTAGTGCTCTTCGTAACGTCGTTATATGTCCAAAATACCCTCTTTAATTATTTAATGGATTTTTTTAAATTATTACCATGGTGACATGTCATAATCTCAACCATCAAGATCATCCAATTTAATGGTCAAGATTAGTCCCTAGGTTCGCATATAATGACATAGTTCCACCCAACCCTATATATATATATATATATATATATATATATATATATATATATATATATATATATATATATATATATATATTTATTAAATTTATTATAAAACAAAAATATAAACCCTCGTAATTTCTTCTTCATCCTTAAACCTCTCTCAATATCTAACAAAAAATCACATTAAAACTTGTAAGAATGGAGGATAATGATAAGAACAAGAATGAATAATGTTATTATTCTTGACATCTATCTGATTTAGTCCTTTTTCTCTCTTATTCTTGGGTGTATTACTATTTATTGGGTTGAAAATCGCGAATATGTTCGATCTGGTTTTAATGAACAATTGATGTATGTTCGAAAGTTCTGACCGAACATTATACATATGTTCGAATATATTATTTGAACACTTGCATATTGTTCGATTGATATTTATGAACATGGCCTATATGTTCGAAATTTTCGACCGAACAGATGGCTCTGGTTCTACGGACCAGAGTAGAACACGGTAATTTTTTTCAAGAACTTCAAACCCTAACCTAAATAAGTGAATCAAACCTAATGAGAAATTTATCCCGTATGTTTGATGGCTCAACCCGTTCCATTCTTCCTCTCAATAAATTATATTAATTTTTCAAAGCAATTTTTCCTCCCTTTTTCCCCTTCTTTTTCTCCTCTGCCTGCATTTTCTTTCTTCTCCGCCGTTTCTTCCTCTCTCACTTTCCTTTTCTTTTCTTTTTCAATTTATCATTATTCTTTTATTTTAGTTTTATTATTATATTATATATTATATTAAATAGGGGTAAAATAGGGTGTTTGTGGGGTTGATTTAGTAAAAAGAAATACATTTTAAAAGTTTTTGGGGTGTTCTTATCACTTGGGGTCAACTCATAAATTATTGGGGTGCGTATATCCGCGCCCTAAAAAAAACATAGAAGTTCTGCAAAAACAAATAAATGAAAGAGGATCGATACCTCCAATGAATTCGATTTGGGTAGAGGATCCACAACAAAGTTCTTCTAAGAAAAATAAAATTCACCACGCGGTTTAAGTTTATTAGATCTCAACATGGATTTAAAAAAAAAAATGAGTTTTTTATTTGTTTTTTTTTTTTTTTAACAAAAACTCTGAATCTGAGGTACCAAGTAAGTATTTGAAAATGATTTTTGGAAGAATTTAGGTGCCAACGCATAAGCCATCTTCAAGAAAAAAATTTGATTTTTGTGAAGATGATAAATGGAAGGAAGTAGATGAACGAATTCTGTGTGGTGGCGACAGAGGAGCGGCTGGAGCCAAGAGAAACCCTGATTTTTTATGTAGGGTTATAAATGAATCAAAAATCCTTATTTATACCTAGTCAAAAAAACTCAAAATGGAACTTAATTAACCTGAAGCACGACATGTCTACACATCAGATTATCGAGCACCCAAAATCGACACTTGTCATTCAAAGTAACCACAAGTTGACACATCAACCATTTGTCAACAAAATTAACAAATATGGTAGATCTAAGATATGATTGAAAATCAATTAGTACCTGATTTAAATTAGTTAGAAACTAATATAAATTCATAAGAATATGTCAAGACATTTATATATTTTTGGTAGAAAACGTTGATCATGCTTTTAATGCTAAAGGCATTGATCATGCATAAATATCGATTACACCCTAAGTCTATACCAATTTCTTATAAATGTATAAATAAACAATTAGGCAATGGGATATAAATATACTTGGAAGGAGGTTTATCGTGCATGAAAAAGGTAATCATGCATTTAATAATACTAGAATATCAACAATGATATATTTTTCAACCTGTCTTATTATATAGTTATAGATATCTATAGAACTTTATTTAATATAATTTTAAGTTGGCTTAAATTGATTTAAAAAATGAATTTACCTTATTATATCTCGAAATATAAACATAATAAGATTTATTAATATGCAAATCATATATTCTTCATATTTAAATTTAAATAATTTGATCGATAATAATTATAGATATTAATTTTAAATTCCCATACCAACTATTGGATATGTATGAATTATATATATGTGAATATTGTAATGATTATTTTTGTGATAGATATTAACTAAATATTATTATATAAATATTAAATATGTACGAGATTCATATACTAATACTATGTAAAACTCATATCTAAGATTTAATGTGGTTAAAAAAAATCTAAGATTTAATAAGTTTATAATTGATAACTTAAATATAGACATTTAAATACGTGCCTTTTATATTTTTTAATTAATTAAAATGAATTACTATGTTTAGCATGTAATTTTGGCGAGAAAAAAGATGAATATATTTATGGGTTTCAATCACTGTTTTTGTACTGGGCATTTTTATTCTTACTCTTATTTTATTAATTTTTGGGAAATTGTCTATTATTCTTACTATTATTATTTATTATTATCGATATCGCTGCTCTATCCCTGTGGAGATGGTATATAGTGTACCCTAGGGCAAGATGCATTCGGTTTTTTATTTGTGATGAATATGTATATTACGTGCGATGGTATATGTATATTTTTTAATGAATATTAATATTATATGCGATAAATATGGGTTTTGGCAACACGTATCTTCCCGTCGAAGTGACCGTTGAGATCCGAACGACAGAAAAGTGTAAGTTGATGCCGTCAAAGTAGTCGTCAAAATTTGGTGGACGAGATTCTTAGGCACTTTCCATCGAAAATGAAACAATATATATATAATCAATATAGAACTTACACATTCATCACATATAACATTCATATTTATCACATCAAACATATATATTAATCCCATACATCACTCATATTCTTCGTACATAAAACTTAATTCTATTTTCCCCAATATAACATCAATATAATGCAATAATGTTTATCACACACACATTTATATCAGTCACACAAAGCATACATATATATTATACAAAATATTAAAATGAGAATCGAATGCACCATGCACAGTGCACCCGAGTACATGGTATAATTTCCCTATCCCTCGGGTTCACCCTCGAACTTTTTTTCTTTTTACCATATTACATATTGTAAAGATATTTGAAAAATTAAAGATGAAGTGTAGGCGGGCGATTGGTAGTTAATGAAAATATATACACTCCTTCGGCGGAATAAATACAGTAAAAAGGTAAATGTATACATGGGTCATCTGTTTTGTTCACTTTAATGCATTTTTTATTTACTTTATCTCCCCATAAATCTCCCATTCTCTTTCATCTCTAGTCATCCATCTTTTAGATTAATACCCTCACCAACCAAACAAAAAATTCCTCCCTCACAAACCCAATCGGCCTTTCGCATATAGTACATTTGAAAAATAAATCTCAACCACCATGTTGCAACAACGTCAACCACCCAAGCTACAACAACATCATGTTCGGGTAGATGTCATTTATGGCAGAGGAAAGAGTTGCTCCCCCACATTTTCCATATAAAACAACACAACCCCGCTCCTCCCATGGCAGAACTCGAGCTCGGGGCAAACACATTGATATATATTTTATAACGGTGATTTATGAGCTATGTTATTAAATGCTCCTTTTCTTTTGTTGCTTGAAACGAACAAACTCAAATCCGTTCCTATGCCAAAAAGCACAATCACAACCATTGTGCTGGGGAACTCTTCACGAGCAGTATCGACTAAGTTTGGAAGAGATATTGTTGCCTTTCTACGATTTAGAATTATAAAAACAACAACTTACAAAATGTATATTCTAATAAGAACCCTGTCACTAGATCCACAACATATACGTACAACTAATGTTGGAATTGCAGCAACAAGGGGAGTGAATGCAATATAAGTCTACATATGATGAATTTGTTTCATTCATGATTATACTAAATGAATTCAATGTGAAAAATCAAAAATTTTATTTAAACCACTGAAATAAACAAAATTGGAAAAGAAAAGACAAAATTAATCACGCACGCAAGCATAAAAAACGAGGGTCAAGGTAATGAAGATAATGAATCAGTAGAGGGTATATTGGGTATTCATGTTATTTGTTTTAGTTGAGTAGGTCCATTTGAAAAACATTCGCAAGTGTTTTTACACTCAATCACTTGTTTACAAAACATTTATATTCAACCACTATCTCCTTTTTTTTTTTCACTATTCTCTAATAAAACAAAACGAACAGAGTGAAAGGATACAATCACCAACCAGTCTCTTCTTTTTTCTCTTCCAGTTTTTCATTGAGAAAATTAGACTTTGGGTCCTATGGGATTGAATCCATTACTCTTTTGTCTTATAATTTTACTTTTATCCTTACTGCTAGGGGTGTGCAAAAACAGCCCGTACCGGAAACCCGATCTGGTCTACGGTCCTTAAAAATGAGACTTTCCGGGTTTCGGTCCAAACCCGTAGTTTTCCGGTCAACCGGAATTAGACTGGTTTTTCTTTTTTTTTCTTTCTTTTTTTTTATTTTTTTATTCATTTATCACTTTTAAAGAAAAATATATTGTTAGTTGTTTATAGGGGTGTGCATCGGTCGGTTCGGTCGGCCGAACCGTCCGAACATGGAAAACCAAAAAAACCGAAAATAGTGGTCCCAGGAACCGAAACCGATCGAACCATTCTGTAAGATCGATTTTTGACCGAACCGAAAATCTGGTCGGTTTTGGTCGATTAACCGAAATTTTGATGAAATTATTTTTTTTTTCCTGTCTGCCAGCCCTGTAAAAGAAATTGTAAACTAAAATGCTTAAAAATATTAGGCAAGGCCAGGGACTCTTATTAGACACAAATAACTTGCTCCAAAGGACAGAAGAAGACTGGATACAACAAACCAAATACAATCCAAATATAAAGCACAAAGGATAGGACAGTCCAACAAACCAAATACAAAGCAAAGTCTTCAACAAACCAAATACAAAGTAGCAATGAGATGAATCCATAGTTCATACATACTTAAACTACAATTCAACAAACCACAGTCCACTTGAAATTAAAATATGACAAAATATCCAAGTCCGCAACATTTCTCCATCTTTCTCCAAAACCTTAAACTTCGTTCTTCAACAGCAACATCAAAATTTAAATTTCCCCATCTTTCTCCACCATGAACATCAAACAGCCCCATTCCTCCAAAATATAAAAAAGTAATAATAATAAATAAATAAAAGCAAGATAAAAAAATATAATATTCACAATTTAAAGCATACGATCAGTCAATTTTTGAAACTATATAGAAAAAGAAAATTTAAATACCTGATTTTACCAATCAAGTTTTGATACTTTATTATGTTTGTCCGATTCCCACGACCGACAAATCTGAAATACACAAGTTACAATTGAAATTCTTAGAAATTAGACAAAAATAAATAACATAATATTATATATACTCAATTGATCATCTCATAAAATTAATACCTTTCTCAAAAATCTCTAGCTCATCCAGTTGTTCTTCAACACATACGGGAAGATCTTCATTTCGAAGCCAATCTTGTGCACATATCAAAGCTTCAACAATTTTTGGAGTTAGAGAACTCCTAAATCGATCAAGTATCCTCCCGCCGATACTAAATGTAGACTCAGATGCAACAGTTGATATTGGAACAGACAACAGATCCCGAGCCATTTTTGAAAGAATGGGAAGTCTTTCAGAATTCACTTTCCGCCACTTCAGCACATCAAGATTTTCACACCCCTCTACGACATCCTCGTTCAAGTAGGTTTCTAACTCTGATTTTTTAGTTGAATAACCACCACTCTCTAGTTTTTGCCTTCTATACTTGGATTTCAAAAATGAAGATGGTTTGCTACCAACACTTTCAGAATCAGAAATACTACTCACACTACCCCCTGAATTTGTAACACTTACACAAGAACTTGATTCATTCCCCGATTGATATTTAATCTAGTACTCTTTGAATAACCCAACAAGTTCACTCTTCACATTTTCAAGGATTGTATCACCTTTTTCAACCCCATACATCTTACGTAAAGAGTAAGCCATGTACTCGTACTTATCTCTTGGATAAAAAACATTGGCCCTAAAAATAATTTTATTCATTTTTTCCGACTCTCCCCAATATTTTTCAAATTTTGATGTCATCGAGTCACCAAAATCATTCACCATGAAATTGTCACTCTTTTTCCACTCATTTAAAACACAACACAAATCACTTATCTCACTAAAAAAGGTATTTGAAGTGACATACGAAGAACCAGAAATCCGCAAAGTAATATCATAAAAATACTTCAATAAATCACATATTTTGCGATCACAAGACCAATCATAAGAAGTTGGAACTTTATCTGCTCTTAAATCACTTACAAAACAAGTTTCTTCACTCTCATACCTTTCAAATGCCTTCTCAAATTTCACAGTCGTGCTTAGCATCAAATAGACAGAATTCCACCTTGTTTTCACATCTAGACACAACAGGCTCTTACTTTCTATACCTTCCCATTCCACACACTCTTTAAATTTTTTAAGTCTAGCGGGGGAATTTCTAATGTACCTAACTGCCTTCCTAATTCGCTTCACACAAGATTTTACATCTTTCAAGCCCTCGGTAACAATCAAATTAATTACATGTGCAATACACATCATGTGAAGGTATTTAAAATTCGCAACACAATCCCCCCAATTCAACATTCTTTTTTTTAAAAACGCCAAAGCCGTATCATTTGAAGTGGCATTGTCAACAGTTATGGTGAACACATTCTTTAACCCCCACTCAAGAATACAAGTTTCGAGTGCTTTACCAATGTAATCACCTTTATGGCTAGTGACAGGGACAAAATTCAAGATTCTTTTGTGCAAATCCCATTCATTATCAATAAAGTGAGCTGTAATGCACATGTAATTAATCTTTTGCAAAGAAGTCCAAGTGTCAGTATTAAGACTGACTCTTTGGCAAAATTTTTTCAAAAAGGATTTCAATCGTGATCTCTCACTCACATACAAATCATAACAATCTCGTGTAATCGACCACCTAGAAGGAATCTTAAACCCAGGGCAAGCTTTACTCATAACCCTACGAAACCCCCTGCCTTCCAAAAACTTAAATGGTAACTCATCAACAATGATCATGTATGCAATCGACTCTCTAATATCATTGTAATCATATTTCCATGTAGTTAAAGTACCCAACCCATAATTCCCCCCAGACTGACCGTCTTTTTTTTGCTGCGAATTCAATAACGTTTGGCCACTTTCTATGTCTTCTTTGCAAGTAGTCATGTGTGCAAGAAGAGTAGAATTTACCATTTTTTTTGGGTGAGATGCATATTCGATTTTGCAGATTCTGCAATTGGCTGATATCAAATTGTTGTCTTCATCTTCGAGCCTTTCAAACTGGTCCCACGCTTTAGATCTTGGCTTCCCAATTTTTCTTTTCTTTGATGTTGGTACAGTAGATGCAGCGGCTACTGATGGGCCATCGATGGAATTCGATGCGACTTCAGGTGGGGTTGGTCCAGATGGGGTCGGGGTATTGCTACTCCCGCCTACTTCGTCTTGTGGGCTTGAGCTTGACATCTGCACGTACATAAAAATAATAGAATAAAATGATGCATTAATACCACAATTAACGATTTACTAAACCAATTGACAGAGTCGACGATTAGAAGCAAAGGCAATGAAGAGATATACAACAAGCATATGGCCAAGATAAAATTAAGAGCATCATTTATAGAATGAAAAATAAACACAGAGACTTAAGTTAACCTCAGTTTCCTTCATTGGAATATCCAGATTCCTCATCCTGTTTTTCAGATAACACACAAATACGAAGATAATCACACAGAACAAGTGAAATAAATACACACTAAAAAAACTTGTAAGCAATCTACTCAGGAACAAGTTTTTATGAAGAGGGACAATTCAACTAATCAACAAACACTGATAATCTCACTACTAATCCAATTATATAAAACTAACATAAATACCCAACGATAACAATGGATTAACAAAAAGGATACGATCAGGAAAAATAAATGCAAATAGGAGAAATATAGAATTCAAAGCAACGTGCTGGAAAAAATAAAGCAAAAAAGCGCAATCCAAATACAATTTAATCCCAAAATAGATAACAATAATCCCAAAAACAGCAACAAACAAATTATCAAGACCCAATTAAACAAAACAAAACAAAAAATCGCTTGTTGATGATTTTTCAAAATAAGCAACAACCACTTGCTCAATTCTTTAGGATTAAAATTTTAACACAAACTGATAATACACCACCTACAAAAAAAGTGCAACACATTAAATTTTCACAAACCCCCCAAAAAATCACCAAAACAAAAATCAACAAGAAACAAAACAAAACAAAAACTATTAGCTTTCTCCGAGTACCACAAAGAAGATTCTTGCAATTGAAAAAATAACTATTAGCTAAACTTGATTTGCAGTAAGTGCATTTATTATTGTAAATAAAAATTCCATTAATTTAAGATAATGAGACTGATGGAAAGATAAATTGAAAATAATTTTAAACCCCTGAGTCTATCAGAAACTATGTTTAGTTGCTAATATTATTATTTTAGTAGTTTGTATTTTATAATGCTTACCCAAAAAAAAAAAGAGGAAGAAGAAGAAGTCAGAAACACAGAAGACTCGACATGCAAAATCAATACAAATTAAAAATCAATTATAAAGTAAAAAAAATTGTTTGGCTTAAGACTCAACTGAATCTAGCAATTAACATAGTTTAGAATCGAAAACCAAGCAGGGCAATTAGAACATTGGTTGACTTTAACCACAGAACCCAACCCCCGATTATCAAATAATGATAGTTAATACAACAAATCAATCAATAGTGGAGGAGAAGAAAAATAAAATGGCAACAGTTTGACCTGGAAAAGCTGGGAAGAAATGGAAGATTGGAGGAGGCGATGCAATGAATCGAACACGCAGATATGGAGCCGTCTTTTATCGGGATCTCATCAGTTTGGAGGAGCAGATCACGGTACGGCGGAGGGCTACAGTGGAAGAGGACCGGTCGGTCACCGGAGATTGAGTTGCGACGAGGGAGAAATTCGGGGCTAGGGTTTTCTTTCCTGGCTATGTTCTGTTCTGTTTTGGCTTTGCACACACGCACACGCGGCTGGAATTATTTTTAATATCTAATTTATCTAATATCTAAAATATATATATATATATTATATATATATATATATAAATATAATATAACATATATAATGGTTCGGTCGGTTCGGTTTCTTCGGGTTTGGAAAACCCAAAACCGAAACCGACCGACAAAACCGATTAATTAAGAAATCTAAATCAAAAATCGAACTGAATTTTTAAAAACCGAACCAAACTGTATTTTTCGGTCGGTTTGATTTTTGGTCGAATTTTGCACACCCCTAGTTGTTTATATTGTCCATATAAATTAAGAGAATGAGTTGTTTGTAATTTTATATTATAGTGTAATTATTTATTTAGAGTACAATTAAATGTATAATGTGTGTAATGTTATAGAATTTTGTTTATAATGATATTATAACATTAATAGTAATACTAAAAAATATGTTTACTACCATTTACTATTAGATCATATTAATTTGAAGCCTCCCATAATTTTTAAAATAAGATTATATAAAACTAGTTTGTTAAAAATATAAAAAAATAAAAATAAATAAAAACGGTTCAAACCAATTTTGATCGGACCGGACCGGACCGAAATTTCCGATCCCGGTCCCCGGTCCAAGGGTTTCCGAAATTCCAGTCTACCGATCCGGACTGGGACCGTAAATTTCGGTCCGGACCGATAGCGCACCCCTACTTACTGCAATGGATTGTTTGCACTTTTGGTTCCATCAACTATTATGTTTCACCTTTGCATTTTCTATTTTGCATTTTGTTACTACATACACAACATTATATTCTTATGAGTTCCACCCACACACTCCAACTGGACTTTCGATATTAGGACCAAAAGTTTAAGACCATTAATTATGTGAGGCCAAAAATAGTACACTATTTAAATACACAAATCACACATCGCAGATGGAAGATATTAATTTGGGATAATGATAAATCGAAAATCAATCAAGAGGATAATGTATTATATAAATAAAGTTTCCTATATTTATCATACAATCATCTTTAGTGTCTTAATTCATTTGTTTACCGTTTATATTGTGCTATCTTATGTAATATTGCAGATTTCGGTTTAAGAGGCGTCTAAGTACTAGGCTAGTCGGCCCATGTCTGACCCGAAAACTAATTAATAAGTGGGTCTCCTGTGTGACAGTCACACGAATCTTTTTTAATATGACGGAGCCCAAATTCATATTCAACTCGGATCCGTTAAACCAATCCGGGTAAGGGTTTTAATTTTAGTATATATATGGAGAATGAAAGTTTCAATCCAAAAATATGAATTTGGGCTCCGTCATATACGGTGGATTGTAGCGCCGCAGAGTGGGATAGGGATGATGAAGAAATCCCTAATTTCGAGCCTGTAAATGAGCACGAAATTAAAGAAGGTAATTCTATACATTTTTGTTATCATTCTTTTCGAAATTGTATGCTTTTTTCTGTTGGAAATTTTTAAGCAGTAATTTATTAGTTAAAAAATGTCACTTTCTGT
>BMAC01000587.1:397347-466405 GCA_014905375.1 Phtheirospermum japonicum
TATTAGAAAGTGACACTTTTTATGTATAAAGTGACAGTAATATCTTAAGAAGTGACAGTATTATAACTTCACTAAAATAAAACATAAATCTAATAACTTAATTGATTTTCAATAGCACCTGCAAACAAACTCACTAACATCAAAGACAAGTAAGCAAAAGAGCAACACTATTCCACGAAAAGTGACAATTCTTGCATTAAAAACAAACAACAATAAACAATAATTACCGAATAGTTGTTCTAGAACAAAGCATAAAATCTAAATCAGATAATTATTCTCAAAATAGCACCTGCAACACTTCCCGATTTACAAATCTACTACCATTAGCTTCCAAGATACGTTAGAAAGTGACACTTTTCTCCACAAAAGTGACAACATTTAGGGTAAATGTGACAGTTTTCACATAGTTGACATCCAAAAACCTACTTCTCAACATCAGAAAAGAATACAACATAATCCTCCAAAAAAAGATCTCAAACTACTTTTTTGATTTCTTATTCTTAGCAACACTCATTTTCTTTTCTTCAATCGCCTTCCTCCACTCGTCTTTCTTCAAGCAAAAATCAAAAACTTTAGCCAAAACATCCGATCTTGCTATATTGAGATCACTCAAAAACACCTTGAGACATATCTGCGCTCTCAAAACTCTACGTACTAAAGCCTTCAGAAAAAAAAAAACATCCAATAAATACTTCATCACGTTTTACAAAAATATGCAATTCATTGATATTACAAAAAAATATATAATATAGAAAAATGAAAAGAAATAGTACCTTTGACAGATCGTCGGGCTATCATAAGGTTCACTTTTGAAGTGCTCCATGTGGTGTATTAAAAACACACCACAATCGTTTGCCTCTGCCGACGATTGTCGAGGGAAGTTCACAAATTCCATTGTGTAGTCACATACAAGGATGCCCTTCGGGTGATCTTTTTCTTGTAGAAAAATAGCAATTTACTTGTGCTACATAATATAAAAGTAAGAAATATTAAAATAAGTAGACTACTATAATTTGTGTAGCAACTGTTTTCTGCAAAAAATCAAAAGTGACATTTTTTTGGACAAAAGTGACACGTTTTGGTGCAAATGTGACAGTTTTCTGCAGGAAAAAAAAACAGATTCAAAAGGAATATTAAAGCAGATCATTTGCTTACCTCCAGAGCATTTTCTGTAATCATCCCCAAAAGCAATTACAAATGATATAACTATGAATTTCCCACTCAAGCAGCAATTATAATTTTAAATCCAAACAGGAGAAATTATACATTGAAGAAGTTCATAGAAAAATCAATCATCCCTCGGGGAAACAATCAGCAACTTTAGAAATAAAAAACCCTACAAAAACAATCCATCACAATCCATTATTGTCAGTGTTATAACTACTATCAGTTCTTCAAGTAATGAAATCCCCATACAAACCCTACCCATCCCCCCAGTCATCATCCCTCACACGAGTGAAAATCAAGTATATGCTAGTGCAACATCAAATTTACTAACAAAAACAACAATTACATGACACAAACTAAGCAAACAAAACCCTAAAATTACAATTATAAAACTCAGAAAAAAAACACAAGAGCACACCTTATTGAAAAATAGCAGTGTGGTGCGTGAATCGGGATACTAGAGTTCGAAACGATTTGTTTTTCACAATCGGTGCGGGAATTTTCCGGCGACTCGAGTCAAGAACGGTGGCGAAACAAAGGCGAGTTGAGAAATCCACCAATGATACGAGGCAACTCTGACGACACGAGGCAACTCCGGCGAGACAGAAGGCGAGGCCTGCAAATTTGGAGAGAATGATTTTTTTTTTCTTCTGAATATTCCAAAGGCAAAAAGTTTGTTTAACCTTTTAGGTCCGATTTTTTTTGGGGATTTATATGAATCCATTTTCATTGGGTCAGATCCTGGTGAAAGGTGGGTCGAGTCCGTCACACAATTAAAAGATCCGTGTGACTGCCACATTTGAGTGTTTGCCCTAATTAATTGCCACAAAAACTTTGTGAGGCGCCTAATCAGCGATTAGTAGGCATAAATGCTCTCAGGGGACATTATTCAACTAGACTTTCAATTTTTTTCTTAAAAAAATTCCTAATGTCAAAAATCATTGATTTGATTTTTTTTTTTTTCCAATAAAAAACAAAACAAAATGTAAAGGAAACAAAAAACGCTGTTGTTATATTTATATGACAATTGACACGTAAAAATGTAATTAAACTGCAAAATAAGTGTGACATCAAATGAAAATTTTGTTACCAATTTGTTTGTTCATAGGGACAAACGGACTAGTGCAATTTATTTTGTATTTTTTAATTCTATAAACTAAAATTGGAGTAAAAAAAATTAAAGAAACATCTAATCGTCCGTGTAAAGCGATTTAGATGATAGGCAACCTCCACTACACGATTAGCACCTAGCGAAGTCTACAACATTGGTTTAAGTAAATAAATATTAAGCCACCTAGCACCTGCGAAGTTTGTACCATTGGTTTAAGTAAATAAATATTACTCACTCCGTCCCGTTCTATCTGTTTCAATTTATAAGTTTTCATATCTCGTTCTATTTGTCACATGTATATTTTCAAAAGAGAATTATGATTACTTTTTACTTGCTAATAAGAAATAAATGTTAATTTACTAATTTACTCATACTTTTATTATTTTCCACTTTTAGTTATTTTAAACAAAATGATATTATAGTTATTCGATACCTATAATTTTAACACCAATCATCTTTATTATTCACACCTTTAATTATTCTAAACAAAATGATATTATAGTTATTATACACCTATAATTATAATACCAATTATTATTTTAATATGCGTAAAATGGTCAATTCCGACAGATATAACGGACATAATGCACATTATTCAAGGCCCTGCTTGTTGAGCTTTTTGAAAGTGCCTATAGCTTATTTAATCCCAATAAGCTCTTTTAGGTTTGTCTGGTAAGAATCAAGAATAAGCTCCTGATAGATTATTTTGCCTATTAAGGTTCTGTTTAGAAAAGGCTGCAAATTGTAAAATTTTCTAATAAACTCCTACCTTATTTGGAAAAATCTTTTGTCATCCTTTTATATTATAAAAAATATCTTATTTATAAACTACTATTATTACTTTTTTTTACGGAGATATTCTTATCAGGCATAAGTAAAGTCTTACTTGTTATTATAATAATTATTTTTTTAATAATTTTTCATGTATTTGTCTTACTTGTTGAAAAAATATTTTAGGAAGTCTTTATTCATTATTATAATTTTAATTCTTTTATTTTTATATTTTTATGTATACTATTTTATATTTTTCAACTATGTGTAAATTAATCTCTAATCAGCTACTTTATTTAATTAATTACGAAATACTAATTTAAAATTAATGGACAATTATCAATAATCAGCAATCAAATGACTCATAACCTATTATCAAACCCTAAATTTATACGTCATCACGCAATGCACATGTGCAGCGGGTAACAAATTGTTGAAATAAATTGATTAACATATGATAGTTTTATGTTTTTTTCCTTTAATCTAATTATTATTCAAAAAGAAAAAAATAAAAAATAAATATTATGTCTGGTTGTCCAAAATTCTACATTTTTTCTTGTAATCCTGCCCTATCCATTTTCGACATTCTCATCTCTTCAAGCACATCTACGCTATTCTCAAAAGGAAAAGAAAAACATTATTACACATAAATAAAACACTCACAAATTTGATTTATATATAATTTTTAAAAATAATTTCTCCATACTATTATCTCTAAAAATGAGAATGAAAGAAATGCAAATGATTCAGTCACACGTCATCAATTGTCCTGACACATCCGGGAATCGGCCCGACTTGATCCGACCCTCGATCCAAAATGATGCATATTATATGAACACTCTTCCCCGCATTTTCACTTCACCCCATCCCCTCAGCTCAGCTGCTCGACCTTTTAGAGGCCGACGCACCACTGAAAAATTACAAAAATAAAATAAAAAATCCAAATTTGAAAAAAGATGGCAAACTGTTTGCGGATGCCAATGGCTCCATCTCTCTGCTGCTCTTCGTCATCTTCTCCTGCACCGTCCCCAAAACGGCGTAGTTTCGGCGCAATCAACAGTACTAAGATTCCAATGCCTCCCCTCAACCCTAAAGACCCCTTTCTATCGAAGCTCGCTTCTGTTGCTGCCACGTCTCCGGACACGCTCCTCAACCGGCCGAAAGACTCAAACAAGCCGCCTTTTTTTAACATATTCAACTCCCCCACCCTCATGGCTACCCCTGTGATTCAAGCTTTTATGTTGTGGTCAATTCCGACAGATATAACGGACATAATGCACATTATTCAAGGCCCTGCTTGTTGAGCTTTTTGAAAGTGCCTATAGCTTATTTAATCCCAATAAGCTCTTTTAGGTTTGTCTGGTAAGAATCAAGAATAAGCTCCTGATAGATTATTTTGCCTATTAAGGTTCTGTTTAGAAAAGGCTGCAAATTGTAAAATTTTCTAATAAACTCCTACCTTATTTGGAAAAATCTTTTGTCATCCTTTTATATTATAAAAAATATCTTATTTATAAACTACTATTATTACTTTTTTTTACGGAGATATTCTTATCAGGCATAAGTAAAGTCTTACTTGTTATTATAATAATTATTTTTTTAATAATTTTTCATGTATTTGTCTTACTTGTTGAAAAAATATTTTAGGAAGTCTTTATTCATTATTATAATTTTAATTCTTTTATTTTTATATTTTTATGTATACTATTTTATATTTTTCAACTATGTGTAAATTAATCTCTAATCAGCTACTTTATTTAATTAATTACGAAATACTAATTTAAAATTAATGGACAATTATCAATAATCAGCAATCAAATGACTCATAACCTATTATCAAACCCTAAATTTATACGTCATCACGCAATGCACATGTGCCAGCGGGTAACAAATTGTTGA
Organism: Phtheirospermum japonicum; assembly: GCA_014905375.1. Classification (NCBI taxonomy): domain Eukaryota; kingdom Viridiplantae; phylum Streptophyta; class Magnoliopsida; order Lamiales; family Orobanchaceae; genus Phtheirospermum; species Phtheirospermum japonicum. The sequence continues at coordinate 402,296 of BMAC01000587.1, forward strand.
AATAAATTGATTAACATATGATAGTTTTATGTTTTTTTCCTTTAATCTAATTATTATTCAAAAAGAAAAAAATAAAAAATAAATATTTTGTCTGGTTGTGCAAAATTCTACATTTTTTCTTGTAATCCTGCCCTATCCATTTTCGACATTCTCATCCTCTTCAAGCACATCTACGCTATTCTCAAAAGGAAAAGAAAAACATTATTACACATAAATAAAAACACTCACAAATTTGATTTATATATAATTTTTAAAATAATTTCTCCATACTATTATCTCTAAAAATGAGAATGAAAGAAATGCAAATGATTCAGTCACACGTCATCAATTGTCCTGACACATCCGGGAATCGGCCCCGACTTGATCCGACCCTCGATCCAAAATGATGCATATTATATGAAACACTCTTCCCCGCATTTTCACTTCACCCCATCCCCCTCAGCTTCAGCTGCTCCGACCTTTTAGAGGCCGACGCACCACTGAAAAATTACAAAAATAAAATAAAAAATCCAAAATTTGAAAAAAGATGGCAAACTGTTTGCGGATGCCAATGGCTCCATCTCTCTGCTGCTCTTCGTCATCTTCTCCTGCACCGTCCCCAAAACGGCGTAGTTTCGGCGCAATCAACAGTACTAAGATTCCAATGCCTCCCCTCAACCCCTAAAAGACCCCTTTCTATCGAAGCTCGCTTCTGTTGCTGCCACGTCTCCGGACACGCTCTTCAACCGGCCGAAAGACTCAGACAAGCCGCCATTTCTTGACATATTTGACTCCCCCACCCTCATGGCTACCCCTGCCCAGGTATTTTTCCTTTCCAATTTCTGAAGGTGTGTGAGAGAGTCAATTTATCAATGGCTACCTCAAATTAATTGTTGTCCCTTGGATAAAACATGGATTGTAATTTGGAAACAAGTGTTATCTGGTACTTCATTTTGGAATTTAGTTTGTATTTAACTGGCAATCTTGATTGTATTATTTATTTTTCTAAACTAAAATGGGTAAAAGGATTTGATCCTTCCTATTATGTATTCATGTAAAACACGGTATCCTCTTGAGCTGCTTTGAGTATTTCCTTTGTTCACTATAAGGTTATTATCCAATACGAAAACTGGCTTTGGATATGTAACAGTGTTCTAACTTTTTACAAAAACTTGGAAACTCATGACACATTTCATTTATGCCATCAGCTGTTTGCTGAAAAGGACTTATGACTCCAAGGGTAGGGATTTTATGAGCAATAACTGGAATCACCTCCTAGAAAAAATCAAGAGTCCAGGCTCTTCAACTTCAAAAATTAACGAATTGTTATTATAATTTTAGGGGAAAAAACATAATTAACTAATATTGGTATTTGATCTAATAGAATTATTTGCGTTGCTTGAAACAGGTGGAGAGATCAGTTTCATACAATGAGCATAGACCAAGAAGACCTCCACCAGACTTGCCCTCATTGTTGCTCCACGGTAGAATCGTATACATTGGCATGCCGGTTAGTGGTTTGACTTTCCTTATTGATCACTTATCTGATTTATTCTGACAAGTTTGTTTGTTGGAGGGTGTTGTACACTATAAGTTAATTTGCTTTATATTTTCCTCCTTTTGAATTTAAATTTGAGGCATAAAATCTGTTAACTCATGCCATGGACGTTGTCTTGGTGTCAGTTGGTGCCAGCTGTTACTGAGCTTGTTGTAGCTGAGTTAATGTATCTTCAATGGATGGATCCGAAAGAGCCAATTTATCTTTATATAAACTCAACTGGAACTACTCGTGATGATGGTGAAACGGTGAGCCTTAAAAACTTAAAATTTTACTTTTTTTCCCCATCTCTATCTCTTCTTTGCAATCTTTCCCCCGTTTTTTCCCTCATTTTTTTTCGTCTTTAAGTTATGTTTGAAGACTGAAGGTCTCCCTTGAACAACCAGTGGCATTTGCCTCAAAAGGAAAAAAGAGAAAAGTAATGATTTCGTGTTTGATATACTGGAGTGGTTCATATTTTTCTGACGGATTTTGATAGTTCAATGTGTAATATACTTGGAGGAATTTATATTGGTTTAGCTTTAGCTAATGCCAGAGCTTAGGTTTGGGTAGTTTGAAAGATTTCTATTATAGTGTGTAGTCCGAAAAGTAAAGCTTCATTTCCAATTTATGGTGATACGCTTCATTCTACCCTTCATTGTGCTCAATGCTTATTACAGTAATTGCTCTTACATACATCTTGTCTCTTTTTTGCTACTGCTTTCTATTTTCTTTTTCCTTTTTAATTGCTGATTTTTAATTCCTCTAAGCCTCTGTTCTTGTACTCTTATCTTGACTCAATGGTCACAAATTCACTAGCTAATTCTCTTGTTTACTTTTGAAGTTCTTTAAAGAGTTTTAACTTTTATGTTGCCAAATAATTCTGGAAAACTATTTCATATTGTAAGGTTGGCATGGAGACCGAGGGTTTTGCCATTTATGATGCTATGATGCAATTGAAGAATGAGGTGAGGTCCTTTATGTTGTGGCAACTTATTATTCATGCTTGTTCAGTGTGCTTGTTTGGCTATATTACTTGCACATAAATTGAGCATATTGAAAAGGATGATTCCAACTATGTAGTGATTTAAAAACTGGACCGGCCGCGGTTCAATCGGTATGTCCGGGAATTGGCCATCGGTTCTGAAGCACTCATAAGCCAGATTTTCATTAAACCTTTGGAACCGGTGAAAAGTGGTGATAAATTGGGGAAAAGAAGGGGGAAAAAAAGAGAGGGAAGAATACATGGTTTTGCCTTGTATTTTTCTTTTTTCTAATGTTTCCCAAAACTTAATTTGAATATTTCTTTTCAAGTTCACCTAATCAAATACTCTTCATATTATCCATAATTCTTGACCTATTTTGATCATTTTATTTATTTTGGGTTCATGTTGTAAATGGTTGGAGATTGCATATTTGATAAGTGTTTGTGAATAGAAATGGACAAGAAAGACTTTATAGATTTAAGGAGAAAAAAAAAGTGCTATGGTGCATATAAATGATATCATTGTATTATAAGATTTGTTTTAAATTTTGTTAGGACGGTTGAACCAGTCCGACGAGTTGAACCGCTAACCGGTAGTAACTTCCTCTTTTCCGTTTTAAGACACTGATTCCAACTGAATTTGAAAGTGCTGTTCAATATTGACTTCAAGGTTCAGTGAGTATAATACAGATTAAACAAATAGGTTTAAGGGTTTCTTTTTGATAGCTATGATCAATATTGCATGTTTTATTGGCATTTTCTCAGGTTTCTTTTTGATATATGTTATATGAAGGAAAATTGTGTTATGCATGTTCACTGATTTGCATGTTTGACGTGCTTAAGAATAGAGACTGGTCTTCTGGATTAAAAAAATATCAGTTGCATATGGGTTTGACAAAAATGGATAATATGTGTGTGACCAGTTGTATTTTCTTATCTAAGAGCTTCATATTAATTTCAGCGTCTACTTATGTCCATTCCTTTTTTTTTTTTCCGGTTAATCTTGTCTGCAGATACATACAGTTGCTGTTGGTGCTGCTATAGGCCACGCATGCCTCTTGCTTTCTGCAGGAACTAAAGGCAACAGGTTCATGATGCCGCATGCCAAAGGTATGGTGTAGTTTATTGCTTTTATTTGAGTTGGCAACTCTTAAGAAATATCTTATTTGTATTTCTGCATGTGTTAAAAATAAACTTTCTTTTTCAGCAATGATTCAGCAACCTCGTGTCCCATCGTCCGGTTTAATGCCATCCAGTGATATTCTGATTCGTGCAAAGGAGGCAAGTTTGAGCTCCCGTTTCTCTCTCTCTCTCTACCTCAGAATGTGAAAGTTATGGCATTGCACACGGTTCTTATAGATAAACCGTTCTTTCGGATCATATTTACAACATTCGACGTGTTTAGAGATTTTGAATTTTGCAAGTACAGGCAATCTGATCTATAGTCACATTTTCATCACTATTGAATTGTTTTTGTAGGTTATAATAAACAGGGACAATCTTGTTAAACTCTTAGCAAAGCACACTGGAAATGTGAGTTTTATAAATCAAACTGTATTCTTACTTTTGTCACATGTGAAACAAACAATATATTCAGTAGCATCTCTCTTTATGTTTGATCAGTCGGTAGAGACTGTGGCCAATGTGATGAGAAGGCCGTTTTATATGGACTCAACTAGAGCTAAAGAATTTGGCGTCATTGATAAGGTGAGTTTTTTCTTTCTTTTTGGTTCCTATCTGATATTTTGAGTTTGAGGTCCTGAGCCATAGACTAATATAGCATCTTTGAAATTTCAGATACTTTGGCGTGGACAGGAAAAGATTATGGCTGATGCTGCCCCTCCAGAGGAATGGGACAAGAATGCTGGGATTAGAGCCCTTGATGCAGTTTAATTAGTTGCTTCTGAAATACTCAGGAGGTGAACTTCACTTTCCTTTCTTTGCACATTCTTATATTTCTCAATATATTGAGGTCGAACGAATATGAGAGGGAATCTAATTATAAATTAGCTCCTCCCATATAGGGACAAAAAACTTTACTACGTGTGGGGCTATAATATCATTCTGAGGCCCGCACATATAAGCAATACTACACTTTTTAAATAAATAACAAAAACTACCACTGGAGTTTAGCATAATTACGAAATATTAGAGTTATCCTTAAAAAATTCAAATAACTCCTTGGGTATTACTAACACCCATGTGAGGTTTGTATTAACAAATACCCCCAATATGGGCTAATGGTAAAATATAAATAAATATGGAAGTACCGGTAGGCTGGTCCCCTAATGCTAAATTTTAAAATAAAAGAAAATACTAAAAAAAGAACCCTAAAAAAAACTAAACTAACTAAAAACCAAAAAAAAAAGAAAAGAAAAGAAAAGAAAAGAAAAGAAAAGAAAGGTAACCCTAAAAATGAAAAAAAAAACTAAAGTAAACTGAAAACCAATAAAATAAAATAAAATAAAATAAAATAAAATAGAAATCCTAAAAAACCCTAAAAAACAAAAACCTCAAAAACTGGGAAATCCTAAACAAACTAAAAAAAGGACACTGAAAAACTAAAATTTGGGCCCTGCGCAACGGAATGTACTCCGTTAGGCAGTTTGACACAAGTTTTTGTCCTATAATTTTGAAACATAGCTGGAGTTTTCTTTGTAATTAGACTTAACCTTGAGGGTATTTTCCTAATCAAATTGGGTAATTTTCTGTTATTTATCATGTTCAGGATAAAATAATGATCCGCATTTGAGTTAAATATCATGGCAGATATGTATATAGTGTGTGATTGAATTAGCTGTGATTTCAATCAATGCAGAGCAGTCAATATATTGGGGAGAAGCATGTCAGTGACTGTGTTCCCGAGCACACAGTTGATTTTGAGCAATGACAATATGAATAACGAGGAACACGGGATTGTTATTCGTTAGGCCACACAAGTAGGGTTGTCGATGCAGCTGAAGCTTATTAAAAGTATTTTTTGAGTTTATATGATCCAACACCTTGTTCATCAATACGTTGGCTTTCTGTCTCTGTAGAGGAATGTGTTGACAACAAACCTTATTTGTTCAATGCGTATGTTCGTATGTTGTATGAGAAATAGATGCCTATGCAATAGCCAAGAGGAAATTCCTGGGTTGAAATCTTATAACGTTGTGTTTGTTTAATGTTCACCTCATGTTTATTCGATTTTAAACTGTAAAGAAACCTTTTCTAGTTCATATTACAAGCCACGTGACATTTTTATTTGTTGGTGAAATTGAATAAAACAGAAAAAAGGAAACAGGGTGCTGATTATCACTCACTACAACTCAATCAATCTCCTGAAGGGGAAGGACCAAATTACAAAAAAAAAAAGGACTGAACTCTATACATAACTCTATTATAATTATAATTTATTTTGTTAAAAAAATCTAACGAATGGTAAAATAAACCATTTTATATTTATAAGACTTGAATAATAGAAAAATGTATCTTACTATATTTATACACTCTACGATTCATATTATACGTTTTAGAAACTTAATTTTATTATAAAATTAATTATAATTTTAGAAATTTTTGTCACTTTATTTCTATTTATTTTAAAAAAATATAAAAAGAATTATGGTTTTAATATAAGAAAAAAAAAGGCAGAAATTAATCGGGAATATTTTTAATTAATTGAAGGTATATTATTAACTATTAGGACGAACGATTAAAAAGAAATGGGAATTTTTTTAAAATTCAAATAATGGAATCCAAATTTGTACCGCAAGCGAAGCGGGTTGTCGATATTCAACCGTCTTCACAACAAAATGCAGAAAATTCAAACCCAAGCAAGTATTCGACCGAGAAGAGTGGGGAGGCCAGATGAGTTCATCGTCGCTCCCTCTCAAATTCGCATTCCTCTTCTCCCTCTCCCTCGCCGGCGCCGCCTCTTTCACCACCACCGCCGCCGCCCCTCTCCAATTCCGTCGAAAGCCCAGGACCAAATCCTCTTGCTCTCTCAGTCCAACAACCAGGCCCAAAGCCACAGCGTCGGACTTGTTATCCCTCCTGGGCCCACCTCAGCAGGCGGACTCCGTGAACTCACAAGTTGCCCGAGACCTATGGTCATGCTTCAAATTCCTGGTCCACTACGACCAAACCCCAACAGTTCGGCGCCGGCAGAGCCAAAAACAAATCGATGAGCTGATTTTATGGCCTCCAGCGCCTGTATTGGAACTGGCTCGCCTCGCCGTTGACTCGGGTGCTGACCCTGGGGCTATTCACCGAGCTCTTGATCCAATTCCTTTCCATGTGAGCATTTTCATTTCTATTCTACTTTTTTTTTTTTATTCTACTTTTTTTTTTTTTTGCTTGCGATATAAATTTGCTCGTCCCTCTTTTCACCATTCAACAAGTATTATATCAAGTCAAGGTACATTAAGGTTGTATTTAAATTGGATTTGAGGAGTCTATTTAGGGGAAGAATTTCAAATGAGTCCATTAAGATGGATTTGAATTCCATTACACATTGTGTCCATACAAACTCAAGTTGTGTTTTAAATACATAGAATTCAGAATTAATTCATTTCAAATCACTTGTTTGGGTGCAATGTGGATTTGCCAAGATTTCAAACCCGTTACGAATTTTAATTTCTTTTACAATTGTTCGTTAATATATAAATATTGAATTTATATTAACATTTCACACACTACACATATTTCACACACATAACACACACCACACATTATTTTTGTGTGCGAATTATGTGTAGAATGTGTGTAGTGTGTTGTGTATGAAATGTGTTTTGTGTGTAAAATGTGTGTAATGTGTTGTGTATGAAATGTGTTTTGTGTGTAAAATGTGCGCAGTGTGTGTTTTGTGTGAAATGTTTATAGTGTGTGTTTTGTGTAAGTGCAATACAATGGATTTCAAACGACTAGGTTTTTGGATGGATTTCTAATACACAAAAAATGAACTAAAAGTTAAGAAATGGATTTGGAAGGATTTAAAATCCATTGATTTGAGTTTTATTCAAACATGTGAGTGGATTTGCTGATAGATTTTAAATCCTTCTCCTCAAATCCCTCAATCTAAACAAACTCAATGATATTGTTACTTATTATGGATTTGAAATCCTTTACTCAAAATCCATCGATCCTAATATTGTTTGAATAATGCAGGTTCCTGATGTTGAAGGATCAAATGAAGATCGATGTGAACTTACAAAAACTCCTTATGGGAGGCAATTTATAGATAAGGTACACAAAAATGGTGGTGTTTTTATTCTTCTCCTTTTGTCCAGTTTCTTAGTTTAATGCAGTGTTGCAGTTTCATTTTTTTAATTTTTTTTTTGTAGGAGTTGAATTCATACCTAGAATTCTTGTTTGAAATTATTGTTGAGCGTGGTCCCCGCGTAGGGCTGAATGTATCTTTGAGTCGCTATGACTTTTTCCACGGTCATCTTTTTATCGCCAAGGAATCTGGACGACTTGGCATTTTGTAAGTCGAGAAACGAGTAATTTTATTCTTCGGACATGTGTTCATTATTGTCAAAGGGTTATATGCTAGGAATATCAATAGTTTTAATATTTTACGTGGTTGTTAGTGGTTCAATAATAATTTGTCTTCTTTTTTTTCGCCCCTCTGTGTGCCTCGTGCCTTTAACAACTATGTTTGCAGGTTTCATGCTAAAGAGTACCCTGCTTATGACAAAGATATATTCCCATACAATATGGGCTACTGCCAAGTAGGTAGGTTGATTGATTTAACAAACATTTTGATCGTGTCACAGTTTAATTGAGCACTTGATGATTATCAGGATCTAACGTCGCTTATGACAATTCAATGAATTTGAGGAATATTCTGTGGCTTGCTCCATTGCCAAGTAATTCTACGAAAGCGTGGCTAGCACCAGGTACCCACCTTCTCCTTACTGCTAACGTAATTTCCTGATTTTCTTTTTAAATTCTATATATTTTATTTAAAATGTACTCCCTCCAGTTCACAATACTTGTTGTGTTAGCATTGTGCACAAATATTAAGAAATTAAAATAAATGACTGTATTACCCTTATTACAATATTCTTCTCATTTTCAAGAAAGACACTCCATAAAGTATATACCATATAAAACACATGTACATATTTGCCTTGAAAATGCAGAACAACAAATGTTGCGAACAAACTTTTTTTTTGCTAAAACAACAAGTAATGTGAACCGGAGGGAGTAATAAGTTTCTAAAAAATGTTATTATAACATTGTTTCTTAACTTTTGAGATGAGCAATTTGTGACATTCTTGTTTTCAGGAGTCCTAGTTGTGTTGGATGCTTCTCCTGAAGGAATAATTTACAAAGATCTCATTCCTAAATATGTTCATATCGCAAGGACACTATATGAAGGTTTTGACTTTCGTACTTAATTCTGAAAAAGAAAAAAAAAAGGATATTAGCTGAAACTTGGTATTGTTTGGCAGACGATTTTGGGAAGGTCGTGGTTGATGTCAACTACCTCAATGTGGGAACTAAAGTGCCTAAATTCCAACTTTTCATTTGCTGATATCTTGTTCAAGGTAACTTGTAATTATTTTTCTAGGGTTTTACTTGTGGAGTTTAAACTCACCCCTTCAGTTTTCCTTGCATTTCAGGTGATGAGTTGGATAAACCGAGGAGGTCGATGGAGTGAGACTCACCTAATGATACCATTTGAAGGTTGATTTTGTAATTCCATATTATTTTATGTTTTGGCTTTGTAAGTCAGATACATTTGAAGACCTTCCAAGCTGTTTTTTTTTTTTTTTTTCATCTCATACATAAATAATGTGAATAATGAACATTATATGAAATATTGGCTCTGAATAATAAAAGATCCAAGAAAAAATAAGAAAGTGAGGAAGTTATGATGTTCAAATCCTATATTATTTTTGGAATTGACCATGCTGCTCACTCACACCATTTGCAATTTACCATTATTCATAAATAATTTTTAACCTAATGATTTTGATGTCTCCATTTCAAAAGAATCATTGTATGACCATCCTGTAAGAAGGTACTGCATTTTTGGTAATACATTGTACTTCTCAAAATCTCATTTTAAAAGGGCAATGACCGCCAATTGCTGGCCTTAATATCCAATTTAGGTCATTTGAATTTTCTCTTTATATTTGTTCTAAGTGATATTTTATTGAGACTTATTTGGCCCTTATGAAACTCACACTAATCCATTTTAATTTTAGATTATCACTTATTCGTTTTAATTTCAAATTACACACTAATTATTTATCGTTTATATTCAAGTTTCCATACTAAAGTCGTCAAATTTCATATTAATGAATTGAATTTCATATTTATCTGTAGAATTTCATACGAAAAACAATCATTTTTTCAACCCAAATCACACAAAAACACAATATTAAAAAATAAATAAATTTGCCCTATATTTTAGGGTGATCTTTGAAAAATCCATACTAACGAATATGATAGATTAAAAAAATCATACTATCCAAACCAAATTCATATTTTTGGTAATACATTTTAAGTGAAAATTTATATTTTTCAAAATCTTATTTTAAAAGTGTTTTTATATGTATTGTATGACTCATTACATTAAATAGTTATTATGAAAATTATCATATAATAGAGAGTTTTTACGGTGCTATTAAAACTCCATTTTTTGCTTAATCATAACTATTGAATCTATAGATAAATATAAATATAAAGGAGTTTTATGAGAACTATTGGAATTGTACATTCACGTACCATATTCATATTCCATATTATGTCCTAATATTTGATTGTATATAAAAAAAATTAGGGAAAATTCCCAACTACTCCAAAAGAAGGAAAAAAATTCCCAGCTAGTCCTACCAAAATAAATTTTCCCTAAAAATCCTTAAATGCTAAGTGTAGACAATATTACCCCTTCATATTGCTACCCGTATGCCACGCTAAAGAATTATTCACTTTCCTGTCAATCAAACCTTAATTGATGCAATTTTTAAAAAAAATTTATCGCATCAAATCCTAAAGAAAAAACCCGCCGCCCAAAAAATGGAAAGGAGAATTCGGACAGTTCGTACTAATCTGCCAAAATCCCAAGCCGTTTTTTGTTTGCTTCCGTCCATATCAAACCCTTCCCTGAGGCATTCAATGCTTCCGATTCTAAAATTCCAAACTACAGCCGGCGATATTCGAATTCCATATTTCGCGCGAATCGATCTCTGAATATCAACATCTTGATTCCAAAATCAAACTATATTTGATTCGAAAAAATCAAACGTATCCTCTGGATTTTCTGTTCCCAAATCAAATCCCACTTCTTGCGCCTGTGCGAGAGATTCGACTATGTTCTGCGCGAAGCAATAGTTTGGGTATAAATAACCGTGGCCATATGAAGATTAGGGCGTAGAGGAATCAACCCACCAAGTAAGTTTAGAATTAATTTGGAAAAGCAAATGTTTTTGTCCCAGGTTCATTTTTTATGGCGCAATTTATCTTCGAAATCGTAGGAGTAGAGAGTTTTTATTTTCAATTGACTTGATTTGTCTAATCTTACTACTGGAAATTTTGTATAATTATAAACTACTGTCTGATTTCGCAATTATATACTATTTAGTAAAGTTGGTGCAGTTTGCTTTGGTTGCCCCTTTCGCACAAGAGATTTTGTAACTGAGTTAGAATTTTACACTATCATCATTGAAATCTTTGTGTAGTTTCGAATATCTGCCGCCATTTTAAATTTGGTGAATCTTTTGAATAATTACAAACTACTCTGTATTTTTTTTAGCCTGGGATTGAAAGAGTAGTATCTAATTTTTGTCGTCTTGCTAGTTTGAGTGAGTAGTTTGAAATATTACAAACTACTCTGTAATATTCTAAGTCTGCTATTGATTGAGTGGTTTGTAATATATGTATTTCGCCGTGAGTTTGGGTGAGTAGTTTGAAAAATTACAAACTACTCTATAATATGATTAGTTTGGGATTGTATGAGTAGTTTCCAATACACGCTGTGTTGTTCTAGTATGGATGAGTAGTTTGAAGAATGTATGAAAACTGTGTAGTTCCCAAGAGTAGTTTTGAATGTATGAAAACTGAGTTGTCCCTTTTTCACAAAAGAGTTTGTAACTGAGTTAGAATCTTATATTCTCAGTTGGGGGTAGAATGAGTACTTTCCAATATATGACGTCGTGCTAGTTGGTTTGGGTGAGTAGTTTGAAAAATTACAAACTACTCTGTGATTTTCTTAGTCCGTGCCTTGAATGAGTAATTTCTAATGGGTTGTGCTTGTTTGGAAGAGTAGTTAGAAGAATTACAAACTAGTCTGAAATTTATAATAATAAACTGCTTAGTAGTTTGGAAATGTCTTTTATGTTTTTATGAATTGATCATGTACCCTGGAATTTTGCATAATTTGTATGGCATGAGTAATCTGGAAAATTATAAACTATTCTATAATTTTCTTATTACGTGCCTTGAATGAGTAGTTTCCAATGTGTTGTGCTTGTTTGGAAGAGTAGTTTGAAGAATTACAAACTACTCTGAAATTTATAATAATAAACTGCTTATTAGTTTGGAAATGTCTGTTATGTTTTTATGAATTGAACATGTACCCTCGAATTTTGCATAAATTGTATGGCATGAGTAATTTGGAAAATTATAAACTAATCTCTCATTTTGTAATTATGAACTACTTTCTATTTTTGAATTATATGAAATGTAATATGGAACTGAATAAGTTGTTCCCAACATGTTGTTGATGTAATTTGTAATTCACTCAGTGGTTTATATTTATATTTTGTTTAGAAATCATTTGTCGTTTTGTTTGTCGATATTATTTTCCTTCATATATATTGGAAACTTGTTAGTATATATTTGAAACTGTGCCTTTTTTTATTTTACCTAGGGTACCCGAGGAGATGGCCGCTTCAACTAAAAGCACGAAAAAGAAGGAGTAAGATACCTATGCTTGTTTGTTTTTCCACTCAGCTATTCTTATTCATGAAAAGCGGTGTTATTTCAGTTGCGTATTGTGTGATTTGTTTGCAGGCAATTTCGGTGCAGCATGTCCAGCGTATTTTCTGATTACGTCGACAAATTTAAGAATGAACATTTCGAGGTTATGAGGAAGACGCCTTTTTACAGGTTGTTCACGTGTATATATTTACGTAGGATAGATAACATCACCGAAGACATTATGAGCATTTTCAATCCTGAAAGCCAAAAATTCAAGCTAGGTAGGACTGAGGTAGGTTTTGACGAAGTTGGACGTTCAACTAATTTTTGGTATTGTTGATGGTGATAAAAGTATAGAAGTGTTTAAGGGGAAAAAGAAGGAATGGACCTTTTGCACGAAGATGTTTGAGGGGAAAACTGTTTTAAATCAAAAGCTAATTAAAGACAAGTTGGGTGAGGTGCTCTCTAGAAACGTGGCTGAAGCCTTAGCAGATGATGTCGAGGATGTTGTGCGGCTTATGTGCTTGCTTCTTTTTGCGACAGTTTTTTCCCCCCGGAATGGCTTCACATTAACATGGGGTTGGTTGGAGTATGTCGAGAATCTCGACCATATGAGGAAGTATAACTGGAGCGATAAGATACTTACATTGTTAATTAATTCCCTAGTATCCAGTCATCAAAGCCCATATCAGGTTAAGGGTTGCACAATAATACTCCTGGTACGATATTTTTAGGAAAAAATTAATCTAATGAATTATTGAGTTTTTATATTTTTAAAAAATGATTTTCTGTATCTTTTTTCTTCCATTACTGCAGTATTGGTTGTGTGAGCATGTGCGTGTAGTCGACGAAAGATCTGATCTTCTCTCCAGGATTCCACGGTTGGTGAAGTGGCACCTGCCGAAATTGAAAGAAGTAGTAAACAAGGGGTTGTTAACTGAGATTGCAGAAGAGCAGGTATGTTTATATTGCACGGTTACGAATATTCCTATGTAATTTCCTACCCGCTGGCAGGTTTTTGAGAATGTTTATAAGTCTGCATAGTTTATTATTATAACTATCTTAAAAAATTAAAAACTACTCCTGATCGATGCGGAAATACAAAAAAAAAAATACTTCATATAGGAAATAATACTGATATTTCTGTAATGGTAATGTTTCTACTTGGTTTTTATGTAGATTGAAAATTTCAAACTAGTCTTGATAAATTCAGAAATTTCCAAAAACAAAAAATCCAAACAAATTTTGTAAAATTAAAAATTATCTATCACAACTCTAGGATACATATTTAAATTTACTTAAATATATGTGCCTGTCCCATGTTTTCAAACTTCAAGGCAGGAATTTGAAACTGCTCTTGAAATTGTTAGAAAAGCACATGTAAGAAATTCGAAACTACTCTTCTTAAATTTAGAACTAATCTGTTATTTTATTCAAAAAAACTATTTATGCAGATTATCCCGTGCCAACTCCAACCGACGACTGCGGAGGTGACATCTTATGACTGACTAAAGAATTGGAATGCGCACAAGAAAGTCCGAGAGGGGGTGAATGCCGGAAATACGACCCAAAAGTCCAATGAGGGGGAGATTGGTGAAGGAATTGACGATTGTTTTCGCGAAAAAGAATGTCGAGGGCAGGATGGAGAGATTAGCCGAGCACAGGGTTCCTATTCAAAACAAAAGAATAGGAAGGCGGAGAAGGGATGAAGGATAGATATACAAATCAAAGGTCCAATGATGGAGACGATCGTGGCGGAATTGATGCTGGCGTGCGAGATGAACAATTCAGAGGTTTCGAGGGAGATAATATCGGCTCACAGAACATAAACGAATCACTATTGAAAGTTCACAACCAGTTGCTGGAAGACTATGCCAGAGTGGATGAGGAAAATAAACATTTGAAAGACCAAATAATGGATTTGGTAGGAGCTGGTAATGTTATAAATGCGGTGCCAATAAGTATTTTGGAACCGACGTTAGACGGTGAAAAATTGTCGTATGCCGATCTTGTGGTGAAGCTGAAGAGAGCGGAGGAAGATTTGAAGAACAAGAATGATAATATATGGAATCTGAGTGAATGGCTAGCGACTAAGTCCAGCCAATTGTCGGAGCTCCGTGGGGAATATAATCTACGGACTAAGGAGTTGCAGGAGGCGAATAAACGAATTTCCAAGCTTGAGCTGATGCTTGAGGAGCAAAAACAGCTGAATAAAATTCAAACGAAATCGACTGACAAATCCGACGACAGGTCTACTTAAAAACACCCTCTAGTTCATAATTTTATTTTTATTTTGAACACTGTGAAATCAAAAAAAGTTTATGAACAAAACTTAGTAATTAGTACCTATATATTTGAAATTACGAACTATTCTAATAAATAATTACAAACTACTCTTTTAAATAATTATAAACTACTCTATTAAATATTTACAAACCACTGTGTTAAGTAATTATGAACTACTGTTATACTAAATAAAAATAACTTAATCTGTTAAGTAATTAAGTACTACTCTGTCAAATAATTACAAACTACTCAATGTAAAGATTACAAACTACTCTGTCAAATAATTACGAACTACTCAGTGTAAAAATTACAAACTACTCTGTAATTTATTACAAACTACTCAGTGTAAAAATTACAAACTACTCTGTAAATTAATTACGAACTTCTGTTTTTAATAATCACCAAGAAATCTATCTAAAAGAATTCTTTGTATTTTAAAATCTGTGCAACCAAACAAAGTAACTAACTTATGGTGTAATTTTGAACAGTTGGTACGTGGATGTAGTGGAGCCGGTTGTGCACGCAGTAACACAAGCACATAATGCTAGTAGTACGGATCCACGTTCTGCATGTACTCCGAAAGCGGTCAATGAGAAAATGGTTGGTCAGAACTCAATGGTGAAGAGGATTAAGAGGAAACAGAGGAAGGCTTTGGTTGATGACGACTTTGAGTACGATCCAATTCCACCTCTGCGAAAAAAACAAAATACGGCTGTTCCAAGTGATGCTGGGAAATATAAAGATAAATCTGAATTTCTACGTATGCTTGACCAGAAATACCGTGGACACTGCGCACACTACTTATCCGAAAAATGTCTGACTGCCTTTTTAGATAAATACAACAAGGGACCCAAGTATGTGAAATACCATTCTTTATATTCGCCAAAAAAATCATAGGCATTTGACTTTGAATTTTTTTTTTTTGGTGCAGTGAGACAGTTTACCATGATGAAGAATCTGTTGTCCTCGTGACAGTGAAACAGATCATGGAAATTTTGAAAGGGGTCTACGTCAGCAACTGCGTAAGTATATGTAGTCGAATAAATTAAATATCACAAACTATATATAAAATGTAGCTGTCTTAGTTTGTATGAGTAGTTTGGAAAATTTTAAACTACTCTATCAATTTTTTTAATACATTCTACATTTTAGTTTGGAATTCTCATTTTTGTATTTCGGAATTCAACAAGTAGTTTACCATACATGGACATGGTAGTTCGGTTATGATGCAATATATTTTAAAGCCTTAGTTTCTTGTAAATTATGTATAGTAAACTATATATTATTACATTGTTCGGTAATACAAATCTTATTCTGTGTTGTTCAATGATGAATATTCCGATTTACATGAAAAAGGTCATTGATGCTTACGGAGCACACTTGGTGAGGACTTACTCGGAGGGTAAAAAAATTAAGATTGTTCGAGCGGATTGTTGGGTAAGAATCATCATTGGAAGTATTAATTACTTTATCTTTTTTTTTTATCTATAGTGAAGATTGATGGCAGAAGTATGTCTATTTTTTGCAGACACGTATCGTTCGTTTCGGTAGCCAACAATTGATAAATGAAGTAGTGACTGCGTCAAGAGATGAGGAGGCACTAATATTATTTCCAATTTTGTCCGGGGGGAACGACAGTGGTACGAGCGCCAATCACTGGACATTGTTGGTATTGGACGTAGCGACTGAGCATTGGAGGTTTTTCAATTCTAAGAGGCCCCGTACGAGCACTCAAAAAGATAAGTACCTACTTGACGCGGAGAAACTGGTAAGTATCTTTCGAATGTAAGCTATTCTAAATAATTCTGAACTACTCTTTTCAACAATATCCGGACTTTTCAGAATAGCAATTCTGAACTAATCTGTTTACTAATTCTGAACCACTCTGTTTAGTAATTCTGAACCACTCTATTTAATAACTGTGCACTGATGTGTTCAAATAAGTATGAACTAATGTGTTCAGAAATTCCGAACTACTTTGTTTAATAACTTACAAACAATTGTCTTAAATAATTACGAACTTCTCTTTTATGTACTTATGAATTATTCACGTGATTAATTATGAACTACTCTCTTCGTAATTTTGGAATTACAACTGATTTATTCAAAAAACTGTGCATATTAAACTTTGAAAAGTAGTTTGAAAAACTTACAATCTGTGATACTGTTCTTTTTTTTTTTTTTTTTTGTGAAATGCCAGAAGAAAATCATTGATGCTAAGTCGGCTGAAAATGCAAAAGTAAACCTCCAGCTCTCAACGCAGCAATGCCAACTACCTCTTATCCCAGTCACCGGGGTACCTTCCCAAGGGCAAACGTAAGAAAATACGACTCTTAGAAAAATATAATTGAAATTATGTAAACTGGTCATTTTTTGGATTATAAAAAATGTATGTGTGAATTATACAGGAATGACTGCGCGATGTTCACATGCTACTTCATGAAGCATGTAGTGATGAACCAAGAATTTCCGGTGGACTTTGACAGTGATGTCATGAATAGATTCAAGGCTGAAGTCATTGGATCAATAGTTAGCCCTAGCTTGTTATGAAATCGATGAGTACGAAATGTTGAAGAATCTGATGCGCAGTGTTTTTTATTCTTATTCGATGAGATTGACTCTTAGTTTGGTATTAGTTTGCGCATTTGAAATGATGGTAGGGCGAGGGGCATTTTTTGTTTGCGTACAGAGTTTATGTACATTTGAAAATAATATATTCGGTTGCAGAAAATGAATCTTCATTTTATCCACTTTTCGTTCAGAATATCATTTATCTTTCGATTTTTTTTTTTACTCTTGAGTAGTTTGGATTGGAAAAAGTATGTTAAGTAATTTCAAACAATCTTGTAAAAAAATTCTGAACTGCTCTGTTAGGTAATCACGATTTGCTATGTTTAAATAATTAAAAACTACTCTTTCGAATGTAAGCGAACTGCTATCCTAAATAATTAAGAACTGATATGGTAAATAATTATGAACTACTCTTTTGCATAAATATGAACTACTCCGATTAGTAATTATGAACTACTTTGATTAAAAATTATGAACTACTCTTTTAAGTAATTCCGAACTACTATGCTTAGTAATTCCGAACTACTCTACTTAGTAATTCCGAACTACTGTGCTTAGTAATTCCGAACTACTCTGTTTAAAAAATCTGAACTACTTTTTTTAATAACTGTGAACTGATGTGTTCAAATAAGTATGAACTACTCTGTTCAGAAATTCCGAACTACTCTGTTTAAATAATTACAAACAATTGTCTTAAATAATTACGAACTTCTCTTTTGAATAATTATGAATTGTTTGTTGAATAATTATGAACTACTCTCTTAAATAATTACGAATTACTCTGTTAGATAAACATGAGCTACTTTGTTCAATGGTTGCGAACTGCTCTGTTTAGTAATTCCGAATTAATTTTTTTCTAATAAGTATGAACTACTCTGCTCATAAAATTCCGAAGTACTCATTTTTAAAAGTTACGAACAAACTGAATAGAATTAGAAGAAGTTAATTACCAACACATAAAAAAATTATTGAACAAAGTCTACCTATTCACACGAAGATAAAAAACCCAGTACTACGTAGAGATTATGTACTGTTCACTTAAGTGGTTCGGTGCAAATTTTTTTGTTATGATTCCCAACACGACCACATCTACCACATTTAATTCTTCTTGGTATGTGCTCACCCTGTGACAAAATCCTTTTCTTCTTTGGTCTTCTAGGTGGCCGCTTAGTCGCCGGTAGAATGACTGTTCGTGTGTCACTAGAATCTTGTGACCTTCCAAACATTGGAACCGGCTGAATATGATATGAGTAACAACGTACGTATGCATCGACGTGGTAAAACTCATCAACAAAAGTTGAAATAGGCCTGCTGGTGCGCAAGATGCATGCCAAAGCATGTGAACATGGAAGTTCACAAATTTGCCACTGTTTGCATGTGCATGTTCGGCAGTCGAGTTTCGCCTCTACCGATGGGTTGCTGTGCACTTCAAAAACTGACTCCGATGATTGAGTGACTGGCCACAACCTTGCTTGATCTGTGAGTAATTGGAGTTTTTTGACAATCGAAGGACACAAATCTGTCGTCCACGCCTTGCAAACGATTTCCCTTGCTTATAAATACAAACAAAATAATTAAGAATTAGATATGATAAAACCACAAAACTTGTACAAGGATTTAAGAAGAGAGAACCTTGCCGATTGATAAATAAAAATGATGAATATTTGATTACCACTGATTTGACCCATCAATTTGATCCTTATGGTGTCTACAAGTTTGATGATTGGAAGATTTATTTCCTCTAATACCCATTTATTAAATGATTCAGCAGCGTTTGAGCTCATCTCCCCGTATCGCCTGCCCCATAAATAAGCGTTGGCCCATTGTGTAACATCCATGTTGTCAAGGAAATTCCTAGCCGCATCTCCTCCTTCCTTAATAAATTTTTCCTTAAACTCCTCGAACATTTCAACCGTAGATGCATACACTGCCTTTTTAAGAAGCCACTCCAGTCGACCCCGCAAACTCTTTGAGTAGTTTCTACCTCGATATGTATATTTAAGGTTTGTGATTAAGTGGTTCAAACAATGTCCGTGTGGGTGTCCGGGGAACTCCTTACTCATTGCATCAAGAAGGCCAGGATTCCTATCAGAAACAAACGTCACTTCACGAAACGGCGACAAGATGTTCTTCAAATTCGCCATGAACCAACGCCAGTTACTTGAGTTCTCCGAGTCCACTATTGCAAACGCTACGTGGTACAACCCTGCGAGTATAACAGACAAAAGTTTCATGATATTACGCTATGTGTTGAAATTTTGTGTCATCATAAACAAAATGAAATAAAAAAGGAAAGAGTTCTTTAATTACAGTACTATTTATTAAATCTAAAAGAATTGCTCAGTCAAAAAATTACAAACTATTTTTATTTAATAATTACAAACTACTCTGTTAAATAATTAGAAACTATTCTTTTAAATAATTACAAATTACTCTTTAAAATAATTAGAAACTATTCTTTTTAACAATTACAAACTACTCTGTTTAAATAATTACAAACTACTATATTTGAATAATTATAAACTACTCTGTTTAACTAATTTGGAACTACACTGTTTAAATAATTACAAACTACCCTGTTCGAATAATTACAAACTACTCTATTAAATAATTAAGAACTACACTATTTAAGTAACTGCTCACCTTCATAAATTAAAACTAAACTACACTACTAGGTAAATTAGACTCGAATGTATGCAGTAGAAGGTGTTTAATATTGTGGGTTTGGTTTGCATGATAATTGAGAACTACTCTACCAAATGAACAATAATGTTAAAMTAGACTTTCGTAAAATTTCAGGATTGCATGTAAGTAGTACTTAGTTTTTTAGACCATGATGATTGTGAACTACTCTGACATATTGAATCATAATAAATAAACTAGACTGACATTAATTTCTGCCTCGAATATTATATTCCTGAGAATAATTAATAAAAACAAATGATCAAAAATAAGACGAAATGAGAATAACTTTACCATTATCTCCATCCTTTGCGGTTGCCCCAAGAAGGTGACCCTTGAATTTACCTAACAAGTGTGTTCCATCGATGAACATCATAGGTCGACAATAATTAAACCCTTCGATACATGACGCAAATGAAACAAAAATCCTTTTGAAACAGCTGTTTGAATCATCAACATCCAAAACAATATGCGACCCAGGGTTTGAGTTTCGAAGACAATCGACATAGAAATCCAATCATGAAATGAATTTTCAAAATCCCCAAGAACACATTCTCTTGCTTTCTCCACAGCAAGATACGCCATTTTGTAAGAAATTGACAAACCATATTTACTGGAGAACAACTTCACGATATCAATGGGGCGAGTACCAAAATCCTGCCGAACATCTTCTAATATCAAGAAGGAAATCAGCTCAGAACTAATCCGATTGTGTTTAAGTGATGGGAAACAAGATCCACAAGTGTGTGTGTTGTTTATTTCTCTGACGTAAAAAAAACCATTAACACGCTCGGTAGACGCATGAACAAACCAAGTGCAGTTATGGTCTGAACATCTGGCTGTGACCCTATTCGCATCATTCTTTAAAAATTCAAACTCAAACCCAACGCCGATTGCCATTTTACGTAGTGCAATTCTAAATTCTTTGGCCCCACCTTCGTACTTTTGTCCGACGGCTGATACCTCTCTGTACCAATCAGCAGTTAATAATTGCTTTGTGTGGCTGGGGACCAAGGTTGATAAAATGTCCTCACTGTTCGAACAATTAGACGTACACGGGGCTCCGGTTTGAACAGAATTGCTTGAGATATCGACTCTAAATCGAACTAAACCAAAGGATATTAAAAGGTTTATCATTGCTTTGAAATCAGACTCGTTGCCAATGACGCACATTGGACAATCTGGAATGGAATAATGCATTTTCATATCCAGAGTCTCTAGTTCAATCCAATTTGATCGGATTTTCTAAACCAGGTCATCGAAAGAGAATCCGGCTTCCGCGTCAACTACGAGCGTCTCGTCGGCATAACTACACAGAACGATGATATCTCCGTAGTCGGTCAAATCTACATCCAATATATAAGAAAAATGTTGGATTATTATAAACTACAATATAAATTAAATAGCAAAAACAACTTACAACAGTATGAAAGTTAAAAGATAATTAACAATTAATTTTAAAAACTCACAATTACACTAACTCAAATATTATTATTCTAAACTACTAAAAGAAATAAGTACTTGGCATTAAGTAAGTTTGTAGTGTAATGCGTAGAATCTACATAGTGAAACAACTGTTCGAAAAAATTCAGAAAACTATATTTTTCAATTCGAAACTACTCACATAATCCTCTAAAAAATGAAACTGAGAAGAACCTAAGATTTCGTGAAAACTATCACCAGCGATTCGAAACTCTTTGTATGAGCAGTTTGAAATTTTATATCTGCTGTAATTCTAAWCTACTCTAACWCATTCTGCTGCAGTTCCGCATTAAAATCATACTGCTGCAATGCGAACTGAATATCAGAATTTGCCACATGAAACAACTGTTCGGAAAAATTCAGAAAAATATATTTTTCAATTCGAAACTACTCACATAATCCTCTGAAAAATGAAAYTGAGAAGAACCTTAAATTYYGTGAAAACTATCTGCAGCGATTCCAAACTCTTTGTATGAGCAGTTTGARATTTTATAGCTGCTGTAATTCTAAACTACTCAAAAAAAATTCGCTGCAGTTCGCATGAAAATCATACTGCTGCAATGCGAACTGAAAATCAGAATTTGCCACATGAAACAACTGTTCGGAAAAATTCAGAAAACTATATATTTCAATTCGAAACTACTCACATAATCCTCTGAAAAATGAAACTAAGAAGAACCTAAGATTTCGTGAAAACTATCTGCCGCGATTCTAAACTCTTTGTATGAGCAGTTTGAAATTTTATAGCTGCTGTAATTCTAAACTACTCTAACACTTTCTGCTGCAGTTCGCAACAATTCGAAAGGAGTTCAGAAATATAACTCATGCCATCAATCTGTTGCAGTTCGAAATTTGATGCGAAAAACTATTCATAGAAAAATATTCTAAAATCAAAAACCGAAAATATCATAATTCGAAACACGAAACCAATAAAAAAATCAGAATTAAGAAAATATCATAATTCGAAAAATTCAACAAATATTACGAAAACTCAGAAAATTATATTTCTCAATTCGAAACTTGACACAAAATCCTTGAAAATTGAAACTGATAAGAACAAAAGATTTATGACAATAAAAATTGGAAAAATATATGACTTACCATCAATATCCATTTGCAAACAACACCAAGCGGATTTCTTATTTTATGAACTGTGTATTTGGCGAATGATTATTTGTTTAAAACCTCATCCAGATAATCGTATGGCGTGGGAACTAAAAACTGATAGCGTGGAGATTGCAAGAGGTAGTGAAAATTGATTTCGTTAATTAAGCTTTATTACCATGCAGAAATATCAATCTGTTTATTTTTATCGGGGTGATTGTTTTTGTCTCTTCGTTTTATTTGGGGCAGATTTGTCCATATATTAAAGAAAAAAAAGACTATATGGGAAGTATTTGTCTTGGATAGGAATAAAAAAATTCGTAGGATTTTATGGGATATTGGTTCTGTAAGATATAATTTTACGAGAATTCTCCAAAAAAAATTAATCATTTTTTCCGTACGACGGTGTGACAAACTTACAAAACACCTACAATATTTTTAGTCTACCACCCACCAAAACAGCTATTAATCTAGCACCCACTTAGACAGCTGTAGTTTAGGTGTTATTGGCTGTCTCTCCATCAAATTGAAGTGTTCAAATCTCATTTTTAGTGCTACTTAAATAATTTTTTCTATGCCGAGATGGACGGGTTAATGAGTGGCGGACAGGGTAACCAAAATTTCATATGTTCACAATAATGTTATCTATTTCAGGTGTTTACATCAATTTTTTGATTATTGTGTTAATTGTACGAACTAAAAATTTGAATATATATTTCAATGTTCAGAAGGAAAAAAAATTGAACACATAAATATTTAATATGTTCAGATTTTTAATATAAGTAATCTAAAAAATTCATCCAAACACATAAAATTTAAAATATTTAATATGTTCAGATTTTTAATACAAGTAATCTAAAAATCTCATCCAAACACATAAAATTTAAAAAATGATAGAACCATAAAAATTGAGGTGTCAATACCAGCACTCATTTAAATGCTAAATTAATTTATGCACTAAGAGATTCAGTCAAATAAATAGTATAAAACTGAGTAAAATCATATAATCATAAACACTAGTACAATTTTTATTATCAGCCCCAGCCCCAACCTTATTTTAATCTTTCAGAGTGCAAAAATTTATCACCAATTCCAAACCCTTGCCACCGATTCCAAGAATTTTATAATGGACCACAAATAAAAACTAAACACATCAAAAACACCTTTCATTTCAATAATTATAGAAATGTTCACCTGTACCCATTTCTACATGTGATCCAGAAATCAGAAAGTGGTTGAAATGAGCTGTCACAATAAAAAAGGTGGTTGAGAGAGTAGAGTTGTCCACATACTTTAAAATGATAAATATTCAATTCAGCCCCCCCAAAAAGGCGAAGAAAAGAGAAAAAGGAGTCAAATTAATTACGAGCTCAATCCAGAATATAAGTATGACTTATTATTATTATTCACAATAATAAAAAATCTCAAAAAAAACTGTATAAAATGAGGAACAAACAAACATAAATAACATGCAACTG
Organism: Phtheirospermum japonicum; assembly: GCA_014905375.1. Classification (NCBI taxonomy): domain Eukaryota; kingdom Viridiplantae; phylum Streptophyta; class Magnoliopsida; order Lamiales; family Orobanchaceae; genus Phtheirospermum; species Phtheirospermum japonicum. Next base: position 426,318 of record BMAC01000587.1, read on the forward strand.
TATCTTCAATAATTAATTCCTGGTATACCAAACACCCCCTCTCCAAGAAAAAAAGGAAAAAGAAAAAAGAATTCAAAATAATTTCCCAAGAAAGGAACAAATAAAGTAATATAAAAAAGAATAGATATGTAATATTGGCAGTACAGTAGGGTAGAAATGAGTTTTCCTTCAACGCCCGCAACGGGTGATGGCAGAGCAGCCGCGGCGGTAGGGATTGGCCGGTGCGCCGGGGCGGCAGTTGTAGTACGACGCGCCGCGCCTCGAGCAGGGGACATTGTTCCTCTGCAGCGCGCCGTAGCTGATGTATCGCCTGGTGGCTAGGATGCGCCTGTTAGACTCCGAATCCAGCTCGAACTCCTGTTCGTCCTCGAGGCACTCGGCGACGGTCCCCCTGCAGCCGGATCTGATCGCCGGCATCATCCACTCAGCCGCCGAAGCTTCGTAGTGGCCCCCACCGGCCGATACCTGGGAGAGTAGTAGAGCGGTGATTACGAGGAGCGCCAGCAGCATTTTCCAACTCCCGGCCATTACAGAAAAGAAAAGCTGATCTCGGATCCGAAACTCTTTGCTCCTCCGATTAATTCTTCAAATTATTGTGTTTCTCTCTCTCTAGATTGTTCTTGCTCTCTGCGTGTGGATGGATGAGAGAGATAAAGAGTATAACAAACGCGTTAACAGCGAATGCAAGTGGGGAGAAAGGGGTGACTGAAATTTGTATATATATGTGGAAGGGACGGGACGGGACTAGACTAATGGAAATAACAGATAATAATTGAGATTTTGGAGAATATTACGAAAATGCCACTAGAAAATGATGTTTGGCTTCTTTATGGCTGCCCACTACTACCTTTTTTTTTTCCTCTCCCTTTGTTTTGAGTATTTTTTTTTTTTTAGAGGGTATCCACTAACTACGTGTGGGAGGAGGAATTTAGATAAAAAGGATTTCTTTAGAAAATGTGAAAAATGAAAATGACCGTTGAGGGCTGCGGGACCACCCATTGCCTGTTGGAGTTTCTACGCTACTTTCCTTTTTCTTTTTCTTGTTCTATCTATAAAAATGGAGTATTCAATTTTGGCCGACTTTGGCTATGATATTTAAAAATTCAAATAAAAAATGGGTATTTTTGGTTTAATATGAAATTGTTGTACGAAGCTTTTACGTCAAATATATTCAACATTTTCTAAGTAATTTTTGAAATATATTCTCCTTTCATTTTCCATTTTTTGCAGTTCAAAAACAAAAGTTACTTTAAAATATCTCCAAAGAAATTATGAGTGTTTGTAGAAGCCTACCAGGCCAATCTGCCTAGGCCCATGGTTAATTTATTAAAGGTCCGCGATCCACCAACCCTTTCGGCACCCAGGCGGGCAGGTGGACTCCAGGGTTTTAATTCTTACCATACAATAGTCAAGTACTAATAAAATTTTGTGATTAGACATAATATCATAAAATAAAATAACATAAAACATTAAAATTTAGTAATGAATGATACGGCCTAAGATATTAATATTCCAACCCATGAAGTGGAAGCTCAATGTTAGGGATGACAATAAATTCGGTTAAAATGGGGAATCGTCCGCTCCCGCTCTGATGGAAATGGGGATTACCTGTTTTAAATGGGGATGTGGATAGGAGTGGGTATGAAATTGCAGGTTTTTATGGGAGCGGGTATGGGGATGGGATAATGTTACCCCCGTCGGGTACCCGTGGTACCATGGGGGTGGGGATAATGTTACCCCCGTTTCAAATCTGCATATATTATTATTTAAATATTTGTGTTTTTTTTTTAATCTATTTTTAAATGTAATAGACTAAATGTTTGTCTTACTATTTGAATCTTCTTTTAATTTTATTTTTTTATGTTTGAGTAGACCTAAAAATCAAGTTCCGTAATTTTTTTTAATTTTTTAAATAATAAAATGTAGGCGGATACGAACCGGGTAAACGAACGGGGGCGGGTGATTGGGTTTTGAGGGCGGGGGCAACTGATATACCCGCGGGGACGGGGGCGGGTATACCCGCTTAGTTTGAAGTGGGAGCAGGACGAGTATGGGGGTGACTTTTTCAAGCGGGGATGGGGGGATAGACGTCCCCGTCCCCGCCCGCCCCCATTGCTATCCATACTCGGTGTAGCGAAGAAGTCCAATCCAAAACCAGAAGGAGGATACTCGTAAATCGATTTGCAATAGGCTAATATTGTATAGGTTAATATTTCCCAATGAAGCAATGTAGGTGAATTGATGTTCATCCCTATAATGAATATCACATCATCTAATTCGAGGTTGTATTTTAAGTTCCAATAATGACAATTTCTTCTGATTGTGCCATACGCTATGTGATCGACAAAATTTAAGGACAATATCTCTTACACGTTGGACTTCTCCTAAAGAACCCAATTTTCCGTCACGCTCCAATTGCCCATTGCTATATCAAGAATGACCAGTTATAATGGTTTAAAATTATTGGTCGACGATGAGAATAAATATAATAACAAAACTACAAATGTAGTGTATAAGGAATTTCCATAATTTGTAAAATATATTTAGTCTAATATCAATCATTTTATTAATCAGGTTTTATAATTTTCAATACATCTTTTATATTATTAAATATATTATGTAAATTATTTACATAATATCAAGTTGTAATTATATTAATTATTCGATAATTATAATCTTATATAATAATGTACTCATGATTAATATAGTATTTAATCACACTTTTTATACAAATAATAATATCAAAAATAATTTTATTTTTCGTATCATAATATTATAATGCATATACGAAATACATATTTATTTTATTTTGTTCAATCATAATACATAATAATATATTATTATGTTACTTAACCTAATAATTTACATAATACTTAGTCATGTGTTTCATATTTAATAATATAAAAGATGTATTGACAATATTTATATTTAAAAATTATAAATATTAATTGAAAATTTATGGGTTTTTTTTAAATTGGAAATGTATTGACAACTTTGTGTGTGTGTGAGTATAAGATAAAAATTATATATATTTTTCAAATATAAAATTTTAAAACAAAAATTTAATATTTATATTATTTTAATTTGCCCCCACAAACTATAAGATTTTTTGCACTTTACCCCCCAAACTATAAGATTATTTGACTTTGCCCCCCATCTGTCCGTCGATAGAATTTAGAAGGAATATTCCGTCGAAAATAAAGTTTGGGGGGCAACGTCGAGAATTATTGTACATAAGGAGGCAAAGTGGAACAAAAAATACTTTGGAGGGTAAAGTAAAAAAAACTGCATACATTGGGGGGCAGAAAATATTATCCCTTGCTTATTTAATTATTTTAATATATTCAATTCAAACTAATTATTTTTATTTTAAATAAAAAAAATAAAAAATATTGTCGTGCAACATACGAGCACAATACTAGTACTAATTAACAGGTGCACTATAAGTCATGTTAAATGAAGTAGGGTTTATTAAATAAATAATATATTTTTATTCAAAATTACAAAAATAATACACTTTCAAAAAAGTTCACGTTTTTTGGTCGGGACGCCTTTCCCAAAGGAGTCCGGGTACATTCTAGATGGTACATTTACGTAATCGTTCTAGAAAGTGAACCCGGGACGCCATTCCCAAAGGCGTCCCGGGTCTAAACTGACGTTTGAAAATTTTCGAGGCTGAAAATTGAAAAAAAAAAAAGGTGGGGGGGGCGGAACGCCTTTCCCAGTGGCGTCCCGGGTTGGTTCGAAATAAAAAAAAAATGGGGGCGGGACGCCTTTCGCAGTGGCGTCCCGGGCTAATTTGCAAAAAAAAAAAAAAATCGGGCATTAACCCTAGCCTCTCTCTCTCTCTCTCCCCCCATTTCCCCGACTCTCTCTCCCACTCCCATCCGTCCCCCCTTCCACTTCTACCATTTCCGTCTGGCAGCAGCAACAGGAGCCAGCGGCGAAGCAGCCACACGGCGCGGCGCGGCGGAGCAGCAACAGGCGCCAGAGTATTTTTTATTTTTTTTAATTCAGCAAGTTATTACTATTATTGTGTTAATATATTGTGTTTTTTTTTGATTGTGTTCATATATATTGTGTGTTCATATTTTTGAATTGTGTGTTCGTATATATTGTGTGTTAATATATATTGTGTTTGTTAATATGTCAATTTTAATGTCATTATATATAGAATATGTTGTGAAATTTTTTATTCAAATTAAATGCAATTTATATGCTTGTGAATTGTAGTTGTTAATTGGCTTTTGAAATCTTTATTTTATTGATTTGTGATTTAATTATTCATTATGTGAAGAATTTATTTTGTTAATATGTCCATTTTAGTGGGTTTATTAAATAAATAATACAGTTTTTTCTTCGGATTTTGACATATTGAATAAAAAATGTATTATTTATTTAATAAACCCCATTTTAGTGTCAATGTTTATAAAGAATCGGAAAAGAATGAAAAAGAAAAAATGGAAACCTAAAAAATATGTCAAAATCCGAAGAAAAAAATGTATTATTTATTTAATAACCCCCATTTTAGTGTCAATGTTTATAGAATATATTTTGAAATTATTTTCTTCAATATAAATATCAATTTATATGTTTGTGAATTTTAGGTGTCAATTGCTTGTGAAATTTAACACTGTTGATTTCTGATGAAATTGTTCATTATGTGAATAATTTTAATTTGTTAATATGTTAATTTTAGTGTCAATATTTAATAAAATTTATTTGGATTTAGAAGTAAGTGCACAWATGGCGAATGTGTCAAGTGGCAATGAGTATGACATGTATGCATCTATTCTACGAGACGATAGTGGATTTGAAACTGTTAATCCCACCGAGCATCATCCCCCTCCCCCACCGGTGATTCCGGACTACCCCGCCGATTGCTTCGAACCATATGAAGGAAGCGATTCTGAACAGAGTTTAGATGAACTTGATGATGATGGTCATGAAACTGATGAGGAATTCTTTCAGTTGGGAGGTAGTAGACCAAATTAAAATCCTTTTGAACCCACCGTGAACGATGTTGCCCCTACAACCCATAAACGAGCGGATAGAGGATCGGCACTGTACCAGAACATACTATTTTTTGATCACGTATATGAAGACGTTCCAATCGATTCTGTCGGTGTCCCTCAACCGAACTACTACTACGATAAAGACGAAGGAGTGTTGAGAACGGGCATGATATTCAGAGATAAAAAACATTTGATGTGGGCTGTCAAGGATTACTCAGTGCGCGTACAGAGTGGTACTGAGCAAGCCAACAGTTTGAAAAGTTGTTTGCTTGTCGAATTCACTTGGTGAGAATGATGTGGATGTTCCGAATCCAGTAATCGACGAATCACCCGAATGCGGATGGTGGCTCCGCGCTAGTTTTCGTAAACGGAAGGGTGTGTGGGTATTTACAAGATTGGGTTCTACGCACAGATGTCTTGCATCCTTTACACGTAAAGATCACCCCAATATCGGGTCCATCCAGGAGAAATGTACCTCATGATGCTCCAAACGAGCGCAGGGCATCCATTTCGAGTAGTGCAAAACGGAGCATATCTGGCCCTTCCACATCCTCTCGTCGTAGGGCACCCGCTGTCTCACCTGGGCCACCGCCAGTCATCTATCCTGGTAAACTTGTGATCCTTTAATAACTATTTTAGATGTATTTATCTTATGAATAAAATTGAAATAATAAGTTATTGCCCAACTTGAATGTAGATCCTGTTGGTCCGTCATCGTATAACGAGGGGGGTGATTATATTCCTACATTTGGATCATCCGAGTTTTATACTCCTACATGTGTTGGACAGTCGTTTACCGATCTTCTTGATACTGAGGATCCACAGTACGACCCCCACTTCGCACCTGACATGGGCTTTTCGCGCCCACAATCCATACGACACCAATTCCGATGCCGTTTCCCACTGGAATTGTGGATCGTGCACATCATATTTGGGGTCATCTGGCACATGAGGGCGAAGATGATGAGCAAGTGCCAAAACCACCAGCCCCCAAACGACCACATGATCATGACCTACGTAGTGACAAGGAAAAGAAGAAGGCGCTGTGTGGTACGGGATCACATTATGTCTAATACTATTTGCAAATTATGTAATTAAATCTAATTGTGTCGAAGTTTTCTATCGGGTGGTTGACTTTGTATTTTTTATTAAATAAAAACATTAACGGAAAATATTACACCACGAAACATTCGGTACAACAACAATTTAAAAACATTACATAACTGAAACCCAAACACAAACCACAACATAGAGCAGTCTCGATACTACAACAATGTAAAATCATCACACAATGCAAACACAAACGCAAACCGCAACAGTAGAGCAGTGTCGTTACAACAAGATGAAAGCATTACACAATAAAAACACAAATGCAATCTACACAAGTAGAGCAGTGTCGGAAAAATAGCTGGCAATGGTGTACCCTATTTCCTCCCGTAGAGCTTCCACCGTAGTTAGTGAGGTACACATCTCCAAATAATATTTGCATTTTTGTGAGGAGGGGTTCCTCATCAAAAGCGTTGCAATAGCTTTCAATTGGACAATCCTTCATTCATCACAACAAGTTATAATAGTGATTGAAGGATTAAAATTACTTGCAATAATTTAAAAGGTAGTGTACAACTTACAGGCATAAACTTCTTTCGTACGTTATGATCGCCAAACACCATTTTCACATTCCCGTTCCAAACAGTGCCAGGGGTCCATATGAGTTCATTGAAGAACCTGAATCAGTTCCAAAGCTGGAGAATCCTGGCTATGACGTCATCTTCGGAAACAGCATGTTCATTTTGAAGCAGCAATTAAGCAAACACTTTGCTTCCTTCAGCCGTTGCCCTGGTAACGGTTCGTCGTTTGGATTCCATCCCCGAGTATCATTTTCAAGGATTAGGAATTCCAATAGATGCTCGTCTCTTGTAAGTGTCCACTTGGGATTGAATTTACACCCATAATCGAGTGTTTTCACACGAAGTGAGAGGGGACCATCTGTGTCGTTGAATTCATTTGCCATTGGCTTAATTTCAAATGAGATAGGAAAATGTGTTTGCTGATGAACTGTCTATTACTTGTTCCCCAACGTACTTATAGCAAGGAGAGTAATCTTCTAATTAAATTTTAGAGTAATGTGTTCCATAAAGCTCCAGATGACAAGACAAGTCAAAGGTGTGATTCCCACTAACACTGTTTTTAAATGGGGAAGTGTGACTGTAAGGTCACATCAATTGTAGCTGGCAAATGTACATTTCATATTCCTTTTTCTTTTAATTTCTCTTTTCTTTGYGTGTGTGTTGCATTGTCACTATTTTTGAATTGGGAAATGTGACTGCAAGGTCACAACAATTGTAGCTGGCAAAGGTACAATAATGYAATGCAATCAAATGGAGAATAATAACCACACTATACACATATATCACTCCTCTATATATATGTACACACAAACAAACTTATCAAGAAACATTAACTATACTAGCTAATAATGACTAATTTTGACGAAAACCATCCAAATGTTCTAAAAATAGACAATGATTACTACAATCCTGCACTCACCCCATGGACCATGGAGATGGAACGAGTCATTTTGAAATTTTTTGGCGCTCAGAATGAAGGTGTTCGAAGAGGTGAAAAAAAAGCACATGTTATCATGAGCGTCCCGTAGGTAAAAACTATGCTCGAGCGTCGTTTCATATTTTCACCCACTATTGCAGAAATTTACGATCGGATTGAAGAAATGGAGATAAGGTACAGTTGGTGGACGGCAAGAATTTCTGAGGATGGTATTTTTCTGAATGAAGAACGTCGATTGATCTGTATTGATACCACTATCAATAACAATGTCTCTCCAGCCTATGTAAAGTCCACACAGCTGTCTACATCTAATTATTTGGTTTGTGTTGTTTTCATTTCAATTACTAACTTTTTTTTTTGTTCATAAAGGATTACGGTGATGATGCATCACGGAGGTATTATTTGTATGACATCCCACCATTAATGAAGACCATGGAAGCAGCTTTCAATTGATGCGTACTCAATGTATTAGGCCTCAAATGTGTAATAAAATGGGATCAGAAATGATCTTCGTTTGAGTGTGCAACTATGCACTATGTTTAATTTGTAATGTTTGAATCACGTCATCTATTTTCTTATTTAATCAAATGTGTAATCTTTTGTTTTTTCTTATTCAATAAAATTATTTCTTTAATGTTTATATAAAATTACTGATGACAATACTACACATGTATCAATAGATTTTTAAACTTTTCATGTGACAAGACCTGACATTATTCCACACGTTTTTCAACTTTATTTGTGACAAGACTACACCATAAGCATTATGTTTTCATATTTAGCTGTGACAACGACAACACATTCAATACAACTGTCTTGTGAGATTGTAACTCATCTATAAATTTGGAACATTGGACTACATTCTTTACAACCAATTCACACACCCTCACACCTTTGGTTTTCTCCATCATCTAAGCATTCTCATAACAAAAAGAAAAAATGAGTTCAAATCAGCCTAACAATGTACCATATTTTGAATCCGAAGAAGATTTCTTTTTCTACGATACGAATTCAACCGAATGGAGCATCCATATGGATACTAAGTTTGTTGACGACCTTCGTGAGAGTAAGCTCCATGGTGTCTACGATCCCAAAAGAGGATTACATAACAATATCATGTGGATCTTGTTGGACAAAATCAATGGTGCGTTCGGGAGACTTCATAATGGACGACATAACCGCTCGAGTTCAGCTTCTGAAAAAATGGTATAGCCATTTTCATATGATGTTGGGAAACGAACATTGCACTTGGGATCATGAGACCAACAAAATGCAAGCGCCAGATTGGCTAGTACGATTTTGGAACGACATCGCAGGCGATGCTGAGTTTACTGCTGCGTATCTAAAACATGGAGAACCTTTATTCAGTTTGATGGATCGGGTATTCAATAAAAATTATTAGAATTGCATTTGTCAATACCACAATCTCATTGGAAATCCGCCATTACGAATGTGATCGCATCCGTGTAATATCAAATTACTGTAATTTTTAATTTAATCTTCGTTGTTGTTGTATCTTAATTTTATTGTATTTTTTATCTTGATGTAAAATTTCTTGTTGTATTTTGATCTTGATATAAAATTTCTTGTAATTTTTATATATAATTATGATATGTTTATTTATTTTACCTAAAATATTATAAATAAATTACAAATTAATATAAATAATTAAATAACCAAAAAATACATTAATATAAATAAATAGTATGTGTTAGGGTTAGGGTTAGGGTTACAATTTCTTGTATTTTGCAAAAATAACCCCGGGACGCCACTGGGAAAGGCGTCCGCCCCCCCGCTTTTTTTTTTTTTTGCATAAAACACCCGGGACGCCGCTGGGAAAGGCGTCCCCACCCCCCCAAAATTTTTTTTTCACTTGAGCCCTAAAAATGATTTTTCGAGCAAACATACCCGGAACGTCTTTGGGAAAGGCGTCCCGACCCAAAAACGTGAACTTTTTTGAAAGTGTATTATTTTTGTAAGAATATATTATTTATTTAATAAAACCAATGAAAGCAAGCATTAAATTTAGAACTGAATGTAGAATTACGAAATGAGTAGATACGAAGTAAGAGATCAAATATATGGGGCAAGATTTATTTGTAAAAATGGTGAATAAGATTCATTGAACATATGGGGCAAGATTTATTTGTAAAAATGGTGAATAATAGTTGTTGTTTATTCATTTTTTTGCAGGGGTAAGAATTCAAAATTTAACAATCTTACAAGAAAAATTCTAACATTAACAATTATTTATACAAAATTAACTTAATTTTAAAGAATTAAGGGCCAGTCGCCCAACCAGCATGTCCTTGGCTCCGTCTATTAATTTATGAGAGAATAAAGAAAACAATTTATATACAACTTTATAAAAGGAGAAAACAACATATATATATATATCATTTACTATTGAAAGTTTACAAAAAGCATTAAAAAAAATTTCACGCGGGATTTTTATTATTTACATTTCCTCGTAGTTCTCTTTGACCAGTTTCTTTTAGAGTAGCTTATATCTTATTTCATTGTTTGGTGATTTTTTTTTTAATAAACTCGTAATAACTTATTCAACATAATAAGGTGGTGTTAGGAAAAATTACAAATTATAATTCTTTCGAATAAATCTTTACCTTGTTGAAAGTATATTTACCCTTTTATATTGTAATAAAAATTTTATTTTATAAACTAATATATTATTTTACATTTTATGTAAATATTATTTTTAGACATAAGAATATTTTATTTATTATTTTATTTTAACTTTTTATATCTTTCTTTTTGTATGCATAATGTTTATATATTTTCCAATTATGTTTATATTGGTAAATTAATCTTTAATTAACTATTTTAATCGGCTAATTACCAAACACTAATTTAAATTAACTATCACTCACCAACTATCGGTTTTCATTTGCTCATTAATTTACAACATATATAATAGTTTTATTTTAAGATCTTTTGAAGTATACTTGGATTAATCAAGACAACTTTTTGTTTCATTCTTAATAGGGGTGTGCAAAATTAGATCAGACTGTAAACCCAAATCGGTGACATAACGATCTAGTTCACATTCCATTAAGTTTTGTGATTTTTACTTTTTTGTACACCTTTTTTGTTACCTTTTTGTATCGCATTCGTGTGCATTTTGCTAGCATTTATGAGTTTTAGGAGTCGTTTTGGCCTATTTTGTTAGTTTTAGGTTTTTATAACTTTTGTTTGGTTTTTAGTAGTTTTTCGTACATTTTTACCCTTTTTCGTATTTTTGGCCGTAGGATGACCAAGCGGTCCCGCGCACGCTCGAAACATTCCATTCGACTCGGATTGGAATGGGCAAAGTAAGAAAACACAGCGTGAACGAGGAGCGACAACCGGCAGACGTTTAGAGCGAAACGAGAAAATCGAGCCGGAGCAGCCGAGCTAGTCGATCGACTGGAAGGGTGAAATCGACTGAAATCCAGTGAGTTCGGAGATTTTGGGCGAAGCAGTCGATCGACTGAGACACAATCCAACTCGTGATTTTGGTCCTTTTTGACATTTTTGCCCCTGTGTTTTTGTATATATAGGACCAGCTCTCAACCTTATATAACAACCCTTTCCTTGTTGGAATTTGGGGCTTGCTCCATTTCCTTCAAACCTTTACTTTTGCTTTTGTAAACCCTAGTTCATAAATCCCTAGTTTAGTGTAGGTTAGTTAAGCTTAGCTTTAGTAGTTAGTTTAGTTAGGTTTATTTGTTTTTAAGCAAGTGTTGGAGTGGGTGACACCTCCTTCACTTGAAGATTTGAAGATTTTGAGTTCAATGCAATTGGCAGTTTCCTTCCTCTTATCTTCTTGTGTTGTTATTGTTGATTGTTGTTATTGATATTGTGTTGGTTTTTAGATTTATTTTGTGTTGTTGTTCTTGGCATTGTTCTTCAATTTCTCATTTCTAGATTTTAGTTTGTTCTTGTTCTTGCCAAACTCCATTATTGCATCTTCAAGCTTTTTACCCCATTTGTCCAAGCAAACCTTGGGTTTTCAAAAGCCAAATGGGTCTTTCTTCTTTGAGCAATTTGACTTCTCTTAAATTTAATGCCTTTTGACCAATTTCAATTTCAAAGCTTTTGAATTCCCTCCAATTTCCCCTTCAATGTGCAAGCCTTCATGTCATTAATTAATTACTCTCAAGCAAGCTTTAATTTGTATTTGATGCAATTAGTTTAGAAATTAGGGGTTTAGGGTTTAGGTTCGTTTAGAACCATCAATCGGAATTAGTCGAGACTCGGGATTGACAAGCCCGAGAATTGGGATTGACGACCCCAATACTTGATCGACATATGGGATTGACAACCCCTAATTGTGGATTAAGTGCTCGGCGAAAACCGATTAATCGTGTAGACGAATCGAACACCCTAAACCCTCATTTTCATTATTTTCATTAAAGTGTTCTTTTAAATTCAAAACTCAAACCCAAATCAATGACTATTGCTTTCTTAGGAGTAGATTAGTGTAATTTAGCTAAACAAGAGAATAACTAAAACCATCGACCGCCGATTATATCTATCCTCGAGAGACACGACTCGGGAAAACTTACCGCTCTACAATCGACTCCGTACTATTGCGGAGAAGATTTCTTAGAGTGCTAAGAATTTTTCGATCATTTTGCATTTACAGGTTCCGATCCTATCCAGCCCACACTCGTTAACTTACGATCTGGACCGAATTGGACTGTATATATATGTTTTAATTTTTAATTTTGCTTTATATTTTCTATCACTTTATTATTATTTTCAATAAATCCAACAAACGGTCAATTTAAGGTTTGTACTGGACTATAAAAGTTCTGTCCGATCTGATTCATTGTCTTTATTTTCAAAAATTACGGTCATTTGTCCACACCAGACCGAAAAATGGTCGGCCCGCACCGTAAGCACACCCCTAGTTATTACTATTTGTTTCTAAAGTATAAGAATGTTATATTCATATCGTCCTTTAATCATCTTATTTCTTAAACCCATTCAATTAACGTCTACTCTATTTTTCATACCAATTACCTTCTGTATTTTCAAGTTTGCAGAATTTTACGATGCCCCTTCGATTTTTTAGCCATAAGTTTTAGGTTAGTTTGGTATGTGTTGAAAAATTAATTTTGTTATAACTATTTTTGATGGCTAGTTATTAATTTTTCATAAATTAAATGAAACAATATTATTCTACGTATTGAGTAGATGATCATAGTATATTTATTTTTCAAAACTAATTTTCGGCGCGTGAGAAATAAATTATGTAAGTTATTCATTTGAAAGGAAAAGTGTATAAAATATCACATTTTAAATGTAAAAGAAATTAAATACACTTTATTAGTATAGATGAAGTTCTAATAAGTATTATGTGATTAACCCATGCACCAGTTGGTTGTACTAGCAATTGCGGGCTTGAGCCTAAACATTACCCTTGACTTTGAGTCATGACAATTGATTTAAAATTTTGGACTCAATGGATCTTTAGGTGATTTAAAACTTTGGACTCAATGGATCTTTAGCTCTTTGATGGGCTGTAAGTGATTTGTTTTGTACCAATTCAATTTTATTTTTGGATTCTCCAAAAGAGAATGAGCTTAACCCATTAAGATGCTGAAACCATTTTATTGGTCCAAGGAAGATGGACTACACCCATTATTCTTAAACCAATAAATGGTTGTAACATTTCAATTTCATCAACATCATTTGAAAAGTTTCAAGGCTGTGGTGATTGAGATAGTGACTGTAGTGGGTAGTTAAACCCACTAATTGCAGCTACTCCACAATTTTAATTTCACTAACCCTACATGTGAAATATTTATAAATAGATTAGAAGTTATAGACAGAAACACTAAATCAACTTCATTTTGCCTTTTGTCTACACTAAAAGTTTCAAGCATTTTGTTTAAGTTTTGTGCTCAATCTTCACACTTTTCAAGTTCGTTGGAACTTTGAACTCTGGTGTGCTACAATTTCAAATACGTTAGGTCGTATTTCTGGGGACACTACGTCAGTTCCGTCACCAGTACATGGGTGTATTTGTCTTGTGAAAAGTAATCTTTTTCGCCTAGACTTGTTGTAATCTTGTTTCTTTGTGTTTTAAAGTTTCATTTTCTTTAATTTAAATTTTAAGAACTATAGTACTGATTTGTACTTTTTGTACGCATTTTTTGTTACCATTTTGTGTTGCGTTTGCATGTGTTTTGCTTGCATTTATGGGTATTATGATTCGTTTTGGCTTATTTTGTTAGTTTTAGATTTTGTAGTGTTTTCTTTGTTTTTAGTAGTTTTTCTTATATTTTATTAGTTTTTATTAGTTTTTGTTTTGAAGGTCAACTTTGGTCAAAGTGGGCCCACGACGAGGTCAGAAGATGATTCAAACCCGAGACACTCATTGCCAATCCACGACATGTCTTTGGTGTGAGGATCGACCGGAAATGACGAGAAATGTGGCCATTTTCATTGTCAACTCATGCATTCGCTCGGTGGATGTCTCAGTTGTCGTAATGCAAGCATAACTCCAAAACCAATTGTGCCATTTACCTCCACCTTATATCATTGGAAAGTTGAGAGAAATTTCTAAAACCCTTGTGTTTACAACATTCCCAAATTCTGAGTTTAAGAATGGCAAAAAGCAGTTTTAAGTGGAGACGGTTCGTCGTGGCCTCTCTTATGGCAGGTTTTGGTGAGGAGCCCATAACTTTCGGAGGAAAATTCCAAATGGCACAAATCAAACGCCAAATGAAAGCCAAGAGGAAGGGATATATTTCATGTGAAGACATCGATGTCTGATTCCGTGTTTTTGTCAGACGATCGACTGCTCGGCAGAAAATTTGGGGCGTTTGAACAAGTCAGTCGATCGACTGAAATGTTGAGGATGTGTGATTTTGGCGGAAAAAAGGACTATTTTTCCCTTGATTGACCTATAGATGCTTCCCACCCGTTATCCACAAAAGAAAACACCTCTCCTTGGTAGTTTTGGACCTAGTTCCATCTTCTCCAAGCATTTCCTTTCTCTTGCAATTAAAACCCTAGCTTAATTCTTAGATTATGTAGTTTAGTTAGCTTAATAGTTAGTTTAGTTAGAATAGTTTTAGTTGGCAAGTGTTGGAGAGGGTGACAATCTCATTCACTTGTTGCTCTTTGTTGTATTGAAGATTTGGTTGCTTTTGAAGGTTGTAATTTGGATTTGAAGCTTTTGGTGTTCAATGAAATTGGTAATTTTCTTTCCCTTTACTCTTATGCTTAATTATTGATTTATTGTTCATGTTGTTGTGTTGTGTTTGTTAGTTGAATTTGCTTAGAGTATGTTGTTAGATTTAGTTTGTCTTGTTGTTCTTGCAATTCAATTCCTCTTGCCTTTGTTTTTTTTCAAACTCCATGGATGTTGGTTTGAACCTTTTTACCTCTTTAGTCTAAACAAACTCTTGGGTTCTTGAAAGATTTATGAAGCTTTCCTCTTTGGTGATTTGGCTTTCTTATCAATTTAATGCTTTTAATCAATTTCAATTTCAATTTCAAATGCTTTTAATTTCCCTCCATGTCTTCTCCTTTAATTTCAAGCCTTCTTGAATTTAGTAGTTCTAATTTATTTAAGGTTTTTAATTAGGTTTAATTAATGTCATTAAAATTGATCACTCTCAAGCAAGCTTTAATTTGTATTTGATGCAATTAGTTTAGAAACTACGGGTTTAGGGTTTAGGTTCGTTTAGAACCATTAATCGGATTTTGTTGAGAATTGGGATTGACGACCCCAATACTTGATCGACATTTGAGATTGACAACCCCGAATCGTGGATTAAGTGCTCGACAAAAACCTATTGATCGTGGAGACGAACCGAACACCCTAAACCCAGTCATTTTTTAATTAAAGTCTCCTTTTAAAGTTTTAGCATAAAACTCAAACCAAATCAATGACTTAATACTTTCGTAGATTAGATTAGTGTAATTTAGCTTAACAAGAGAGTGACTAAATACACCGACCGCCGATTATATCTATCCTCGAGAGACACGACTCGGGAAAACTTACCGCTCTATAATCGAATCCGTACTATTGCGGAGAAGATTTCTTAGAGTGTTAAGAATTACTCGATCAAATACATTTCGTAGTATTTTCCAATTCTTGTTTTTCTCTACATATTATTGTAACAGTATAACTCCCCCAATCCCACAAATATAGCACATTTTTACTTTTATGGAGATTAAGAAAAAGTAGTTAGTATAATTAAAAATTTAACTTTTACTTATATTTTCCAATTATACACTTTATTTTAGTACTGTGTACGAATAGTAATGTACTTTAAAGAGGGGCACATAAATTAGTGCATAAATAAATATGAAATGTGTACTATAATTTAGGATGGAAAAAAAATGTATTGTATTTTTGAGATGGGGAAAGTATTATAGGTCTCTTGTGAGACGATAACTATCCGTCTCACGATGAAACAGATATTCAATACATTCAATCAAATGGATCTAAGCCAAGCAGGTCATAATTATCGATCCAGTTACGGTAGATACTTATCTGATTTGTTATGTATATTGGTTGTTGTTGTTGGACGTAATGGTAATATGCTTTTGTTGAATGATAGTATTTGGATAGCAGAATATTGGTGTTGGGAAAAACATTTTTAATTGTTTGTTATTTCTTATATGATGTTTAGTTTGATATTTTTATCTGTAATTTTTTTCTAATATTTCTTATAAAAAATCGGTAAATATTACATCTTTATTTAAATAACTCAAATTTGGATTATTATTTTTTACAATTTAGGTAAAATCAGTAAATGTTACATCTTTATTTAAATAACTCAAATTTGGATTATTATTTTTTACAATTTAGGTAAAATCAGTAAATRTTACATCTTTATTTAAATAACTCAAATTTGGATTATTATTTTTTACAATTTAGGTAAAATCAGTAAATATTACATCTTTATTTAAATAACTCAAATTTGAATTATTATTTTTTACAGTTTAGGTTGGTAAGGTATTGGGTGATATAATCATCCAATAGATATGAGGATGTGGACTCGATGGGTATATATATCAGGATGGAAATTGATATGATAAATGAGGAGAATGAAATGGAAATGTAGAAATCATACTCATCATTACTATCCGGGCCACGGTTCTAGTATATACATATAGATTTTTAATGTTCCATATATATGATAGAGTATGATGTGGTTTTGTTGTAGCCATGTACGGTGCTGAGCGTCAAGTGGCATGTTCTAACTTCTAAACCTTATTGGAAGCAAAAATTCATGAGTATTTATTTTACCTGTTCTTTTTCAATTATTTCTTTTTAAAATTTTTTATTATTATTATTATTATTTTGAATTTACTCCCCTTCTTTCATTTCTTTCAGCTTTTTTCAACATACAAGCCATTTCATCTCACACCTTATATTTTTCCTTTTCAAAAACTATTAAAAAGACGTCGTACATTAAATTAATTAAATTATCCTTGAAATTTTCAATTAAAGTATCACCACAGTAAAAGTATCATAACTTTGGGTAAAAAACTAATTTAGCACGATTTTCCAATAAAACTATCACAATTTAAAGGTTAAAAGTAACCACATATTATGGTATTTTTATTGTGATGCGTAACAATTGTAATACTTTAATCAATGACTACAATGAATGATTTACAAGCCGTGATACTTCTACTGAAAACAACGACACTTTCGGCTTAAGTGATGATACTTTTAGTAGTGGTGTTTGTGCGCATCATGATGTATAAAATATATGATTTGATCTACTTCCACAACGCCACCAAAATGAAACACAACTTAGTAGTAATTTCTCAGGATGAAAACCATAAACCAAAACCTACGATACAAACAACTTCACATAACGAGTTTTTTTTCCCAATTAGCCAACTGAAGATCCTGAAATTCTTATGTACTCATCCATAACCCATGCCCTCATAAGGCAAAACAACAGTATCTGATGCTTTGTGATTTTGCCCAACTTTGTTTGTGTACCAGAAAAGTCTGCATACATTTTGCCCTCTTTTGTAGTTGACAGAATTAAAAAAGTAATTTTAAAAAATAATAATAAAATAAAAAAGCAAATTAAAAGACACAGTACGTAAAATGGCCCCTGGAATTGTAATTACATTACTTTAAGGTGAAAAGAAGAACAAATGTTCACTTGAAGCTCAGTTTAACCTGATTCAGAAGAAATGCATACAAACTTCAACCAATTTGAGGCATAGAAAGTAGAGATCTGACCTTACAGTAGAAACAGCTATTAGGCCATCATTCTTCACGAGTATGGGGGTGTTGACTGCACGCACAACTCCGTCTCATCATCATCATCATCATCATCACCATCATTTGCATCTACCCAGTTACTTGGATGACGTTGTGAGACAGTATGTCCATTAATGACTGCAGCAGGGTACAAGAATAAGATGATAGTTTTCTGAACATAAAACAGAATTAAAGAAATCATCACGAAACACATATGCACACACGTGCGCGCGAACACACACACATATACACCAACCTTGAGGCTGTCCTGGATTATCCGTTTCCATTGTATGGCAACTGATGCATTCGGTCAAGAAAATTTGATAGCAAAACAATGTCAAATGAAAGCAAATCACATTATTCCATTTATTTACACTTCTTCCAGTGAATCTTAAAGCCAAATAAATTGCTGAGAAGGTAACTTTGTATATTTTGTGGGATGAGAATGTAACGAAAACATAAGATTTAAGAAACCAATCATAATAGAAAAGTCACTTGTAGGTTGAAGATGGTCAGAAACATTTTTTAACTGGTTAAAGACTAAAACCTTTTTTTTTCCTGACAAAATATCAAAACTGGAGACTATGATATGATATGATTTTACATTATTTAAATGAGAAACACATGGGCAATTCAATGTGATTTTCTAGAAGCAATTAGTAATTATGTGGATACTCGCTAGAACCAGGCATGCCATCAGCATTCTTATCTGTAGAAATGTTCATGGCGCCAACCCTCTGAATCGTCGTCCTCTGCTCATTATTAGTATTCTGATTTCTCTCCGCGGGTACTTGCCTTTCAGCACCATTACCATCTTTAGCAGCACTCGCTGCATGTAGATTTTGGAGTCATGAATGAAACACATGTATGTTCTACAAACTTAACATTCTATCATATATGATGCCGATCTTTCTCACCTGAGAGTTCAGACCAAATTCGGGTGTGATCAGATGGGTGCTCAGAAGTATTTCCTTTTGTCCCATGCTGTGGTGGGACACCAGTAGTGGCTGCTTGCTGAGGTTCAAACGAATTCCCACCATTGAGTTGTGACACAAGCATGGTAGCGAGTACAAGGGTAGCATCAAAATTCCCAGAGGAGCCATCGTCTAAGCCAAATTTCGGTGCCATTAAGATTGGCCTGTTTCACAAGAACAAGCATATTTGATCACCACAAAATAATATGCAAGATAATAAATAATTCACTTAGCTCCTAATGTAATTTCTGAAACATGAATACACAATTTGGAACAAAACAGAGCTAAAATTACGGCCATCAATAATCATACATGCCGTAGATCAATTTAGATATCCTCATTAGAAGTGAGCTTCACATACAGACATAAAGAAATGGAAAAGGCTTTAAGCAGTGAAAGAAAATGACTCTTACTCTCCAGCTTTATCAAAATATAAATGTACATCAACTTCACATCCCTCACAGTATGAAAGAAATGCCTGGAAAAATATGAGAAATGAAACAAAATAAGTGCCGCAGACTAAACAAAAATTGAAATTAAGCTAATTCGAAAAATATCAGTAAAGAAGATAATATATGTTAGTAGATAACTGAACCACCTTAAGCTCTTTCACTCCGAATGTAACATCTACAGGATCCCGAGAGTGAGTATACTGCACAAACTCTTCAGTAGGGTCTATCCACAGCTGAGTGTGTAGTGATGAATCATTTTCTGGAATTAGGAGATTGAGGCTTAAATTAAACTGTAAAATGAACTTGTTGGATGAAATAATAAACACGTGCCTACTTTACCTTTAGTTGGATCTATGTAACTTCTAAGTTCGACAGCTTTTCCCCCAAATTGATCAGCAGCGTCAGGAGGCACGGCAGATGTCTGGGTTGCAATGATTGTAATCTCTTGGAGGCTCGACTGAAAATTAGCTAATAATCTGTTAAGATCACGGGGCCTTACTACAAGGCTGCTGGGAAGCTTTCTTCGATCAAGTGATAGATGTTGTATATCAGGTTCGACATTGCAAGTAATCCAATAGGCTTTTCTTATACCTGTAAATATGACAAAAAGCTTTAAGAGGCATTCATTTACATGATGGCACAGTCTGAAATCTGTAAATATGACAAAAAGCTTTTCTTATACCTGTAAATATGTCACAGTCTGAAATCTGTCTGGTAGTTTTCTTAGTACTGAATAAGTTTATGGCAGAAACCCAGTTAAACATGATGGCATTCATTTACATTAGCTCTGTTACAGGAATTAACTCTTACCTTTTACTCAAAGCATATTCTGTTAATTTGCGACATTTACAGATTGTCTATTTTAGCGACTGTCATCACACTGCTACTATGCATGTCTTTGCAATGATTGGTATCTGTAATTTTAAATAGTATCATATGCCACAATATATACACAATTTAATAAATGTTTCATCTAATAACTGTCCTCAACTGAGAGAATTGTATCTTTCAAGAATTTGCACGCACCCCAAATAATTTCTCTACCATCAACATATATGAATTCCGATAAAATATACAATTTTCTCTTCATAATTAAATTACCCAGTTAAACTTAGTCAAGAGGCTAGGAGAAAGCACAAGATGAAGCAAAGGGAATTCATACCATTAAAACAGTCCAGAGTCCACTGCAACTTTGATGCATCAGGATCAGCCAACTGCACGGTTAAATGATCTATACTAGCAATTGGGGTTCTTAGAACTGAACAGGTGGCCTGTGTGGACAAAATTAGCATAGTATTATCCTATCTAACAATTAAAAAAAAAAGAAAAAGAAAAATCCTCAAAGACAGAAGTTAATGAGAAAAGGTATACCTTCAAAAGCACACTACATTGCACCTGAGCATCAGATACTGTGTATGCATCAAAGAATTCTGGTTTGAATGTTACGGATTGATAGGCTGATCTTGATGAATTAAGGGTGTGAAGAGAGAACTGCCATTCAGAAAAATAAACAAAAATGCACAAAATAAAAACAAAGATTATTTTCAACTGCAACAATACTTTGATACAATAAGGTTAATCGGATTAAACTCCGTCAACACAAGTCATTAATATTGCAGATGAAACAAATCAATTGATCCCATTATTATCAATGAAAATGACAGAAAAACAGGACAAGCATCAGGTTGTCTTCTGGAATCCTATAACAATAACTATGTTCACTTTAGGTTTATCCTGGCATTCCAAAGTCCTGAATTAGGGTCGGATCAACAAAATCGGGCTCATTAAATTGGATTCGATGGAAAAACAATTCAAAACTCGAACGGGAAGCCGCCCAGTACCAATTCAGAAACTCAATTTTCCTTGACAACAAGTTCTGTTATAAACAAAACTGAATCACCAACTTCTGGTTCTGGCAAGCCGAAACCCTAATTACATTAATTTGGACTATTAAGGAAAAAAAGGTGCCCCCGGCAACTCCCTATATTTGAGGTTTTCCCGAAGAAAACTAATCCACACGAGTAATTATTGCAACAACAGTTGAAAATAACTTGAATAACAACAACAACAAAGAATAAACAAACAGAGGGAACCTGAGAAGGAGAGCACTGAAAAACGAGCTCGTTCCCAACGCGAGCGAGGCAGGTGATGGAGCGAGCGAAAGTTTTGAGTGCATTTCCACTCAGACTAAACTCCATGGGTTTTTTTCCTTCCTATTTGCTACTAGAAAGCTTTGGGCAAGGATAGGTGGTTTGACAGTGTGTGAGATCATCTGGCGGGAAGAAAATAGAAAGGTTATTTTCGACCTGTAGTTTATTGACGAGGAAATTAGGTCCAATAACCTTCTCAAAACATCAAATTTTGTAAATGATCTTTGACTAAAAAAACCTTGCAAGTTATGAAATAGAGAGAATGGAAGAGGATTAGAGCCTCTCTTATTTATAATTTGTACAAGATTAAGGTTTAGATGTACGATAAATCTTAAAATGTTGTCTCATTATAATATTGTATGAAAAATTCAATGGGACAAAATTTTATCGAAAAAAAAAGAGTACAATATTACTCCCCATGAAAACCTTTAATATAAATTTTTGAGTCAACGCATGTTACTCTTGTGTACTAATTTTCTACACAATATTGTTGGTAATGTCTTCGTAAATAAATCTGCCAAATTTAAGCGAATCTGCTAGATGGTGATAGCGCACTCTTTTGGAGATATATTGTGTAGAAGTTGGGATATATTGATCCACGAATTGGTAGTAAGAGATTTACAGTAGAAAAGGGATCTGGTAATTTGAAACATATAAACGCGTTGCATCTTTCGTACATTGCTCTACACTATCTATTACTATTTCCATGTGGTAAAGACAACCACAAGGAAGACATATCTTTTTCTAAACCTCGAAAACCTAAAGGCAATGGTAAACAATATGTGAGCCAGATGGAGTTCTTTTCTCACCGATTGCTTGAAAGAGACATGGAGGCACTCACTATTCTATATAGTCGACGACTCACACAACAATTCATAATTGATGCATATACGATTATTGAATCTTCAAAACTGTGGTACGTCAGAACTCGTCAAAAAAATTATAAAGTGAGATGTACATTGGGATTGTTGATGTAGTGTTATGAGGTGAAACAAATGGCTCAAGTGTTGGTACTCATGTTGTCTTGCCCGCGATATTTACTAGTGGTTCTCCAGAGGGTCGTTTCACATATTTTTTTTTTATATCTATTAATGAATTATGTAGCTCATTTAAATGTTAAATAGTGTAACCAATTTAGATCTATCAAGTATTTGTTCAAATATGTTAATGAATGTAACTATAGGTTCACTATAACATTCTATCAGAACAAATGAAGGGATACAGATGATAAAATTATTGACGAGATCAACATGTATTATGATTGTCATTACATTTCTCCATGCGGTGCGGCGTGGAGAATATTAATTTATGAAATTCAGTATAAAACTCCACCTATCATGTGTTTGAGTCTTCATCTTTCAGAAGAGTATAATGTATTGTATAATGATAATTATCAGTTGAATGCAATTAAACGCAAGTTAAAAACACCATAACATATTTTAGGTTGGTTCGAGGCAAATAAAAATAATGTGAAAGCACGGAGTTTGCCTAATGGTGAGTTTCTAAAAACTTTTTTTAGTAATCAATAACAAAAGAATGGACACCTAGGAAATTAGATTTATTTTCATTAGTACGGATTTACAATATTCCGCCAAAATTGATAAAGTCATAGATGCAGTATATTTAACCAAGGGTGATGTTTCTCATTTATATATACAGAGAACGCTTTCTACAACTGTTAGATCTAATAGTGGAATTGTAATATCTAACTACATAACTTCTCTTCTACTTTCGAAATAAAGAAATGAGCATTCTAGATTTAGGGTTACTTTTAATATCCATCGAGATTTCGATCATTACTGGTACTCCACTTGCAAAATTAATGGTGGATACGCATCTCATTATTTGAGACGAAACTCCAATGATGCATAACCATTATTTTGAAACTCTTGACAAAATATTAAAAGACGTGATGAGATCGCAAAACAATTATAATACACACCTTCCATTTGGTAACAAAATAATAATTATTGGTGGATGTTTTCATCAAATTTTGACGGTTGTTCCAGAAGACACTAGATCAGGCATAGTTCACAGTGATCAAATCTTCGCATTTATGCACTCATTACATAGTTTTGAAGTAGACCAAGAATGTGGTGCTGCAAAATCACAATTCAGATCCCGATTGTGTCAAGTTAAAGAAATTTGTCAACTCGATAAATAGTATATGAGATGTAATAGTTGGAGGACCAAATGATGGTATCGTTAAAATTGAAATCCAGGTTATCAATTATTGAAAGATGATGGTGACCATCTTCAGTTAATTGTGGCGAGCACATATCCACAATTTGGAAAAACTACTGAATGCTTCGCTTATTTGGAGGGTAGTGTTATTCTTTCCCCAACACTTGATGTCGTCAATTTGATTAATAAATATATGATGTCATAAAATGATGGGGAATGTAAAGTATATCTTAGCTCTGATAATGCATGAAAATCCGATTCAAATATTGACATATTGTAGGGCGTCCACTCACCAGAGTTTCTAAATACAATTAAATGTTATGGATTGTCGAACTATGAGTTAAAACTAAAATTAGAACTCCACTCATGTTGTTGAGAAATATCGATCATTCTCTTGTGTTGTGTAATTTTGGTTGTTAACTTGACGATCATATTGTATAGGCTAATATTTTTCATGGAAGCAATGCAAGTGAATTGTTGTTAATTCCTAAAATGACTGTCACACCATCCAATCTGAGGTTTCCTTTCAAGTTCCAACGATGACAATTTTCTCTAATTGTGTCATATGTTATGATGATCAACAAAATTCAAGGACAATCTCTCTCTCACGTTGGACTTTTCCTGAATAAGCCAGTTTTCAGTCATGGTCAGTTATACGTTGCTATATCAAGGGTGACCAATCGTATGAGTTTAAAAATATTGATCGATGATGATGAGAATAAACATAGTAACAAAACTACAAATGTTGTGTATAAGAAATTTTTTTCATAATTTGTAAAGTACATTTCTTCTAATAACAATCATTTTATGAATCAGGTTATATCATTTTGAATACTAATCGGTGTTTAAATAATATTTAGATGATTTATATATAGGGAGCATTATGGTTAACCCATCTCCGGTGTGAGAACCAGTGATGGTTCTTACCGAAATACACACACACACACACACACAAAATATATATATAACTTAAGTATACATATATACAATTACTTATTTTGATATTTTAATATATTTAAAATAGTTATTTTTATTTTAGATAAAATAAAATAAAAAATTATCATGCAATGCACGGGTACAATACTAGTATATATAATTACAACACTCCCACTCGAATAACCTTAAAATGTTGTCTCGTTATAACATTGTAAGAAAAACCCAATGGGACAAGACCTTGTCGAAAGAAAAAGAGTACAATGTTACTCCCCGTGAAAACCTTTAATGTAAATATTTGAGTCAACGTATGTTATTCTTGTGTACCAATTTTCTAAACAATATTGTTGTAATGTCTTCGTAAATAAATTCGCCAAATTTATGCGAATTTGTTAGATGTCAATATCGCTCTCTTTTGGAGATCTAGTGTATAGAAGTTGAGAGATATATATTTTGTCTTGTTACATTTTATGTAGCCACGTATGAGTTTAGTGATATGCAAAATATATATTTTCACACTTATAGTGTTCAAGTGCTTCCTCATTAAAACCTTGTGAAAAAAACCTTGTGGGACAAAAATTGATTGAATGAAAAAGTGTATAGCTGCTCTCCTGGCTTCAATCGGTAACAGCTCTCGAGTTCATCATCTATCTATTTTCGAACATTAAAATATAATATGATTTATTAACTATTCATGAGTTTTATACCATACGTTGACGTTTATACATCATTATTATGCAAAGAATATGCCTCATCAAAACCTTCCAAAGAAAAACCCGATGGAAAAAATTCGAGTGAAGGAAAAAGAGTACATTATTCATTGAATATGCTCATAATGTTGTCTCATTAAAAACTTTACTGGGAAATCTCAATGGGACAAACCTCAGTTAAGGGGAAAATAGTGCAGTGTATATCTCATCATATTAACTGACAATGTTACAAATATGCTTCAAGCATATCGAAATCCTTATGGGATTTCATTTCATTCATGATATTGTTCTATATTATTGGTTGAATGAAACCTCAAACTTCAATATTATCCACTAAGTACAAGAATGCTCTTGTAGCATAAATTTTTATTTATATATTATTGACAACATATTTCATATGATGAACTTCTAATTCAACATATAACAATTTATAAAATTGCATATCCAACCTTTACCAAACAATCGTGTCAATAACTTTTAATTAATTTAAAATACCATCATCTCTATCACTGAGCTCAAGAGTATAAATATAATCGACTAATTTTCTTATTGATTGATCCAATTATATATACATAACTTATCGAGATCTATTTGTTTTAGAATTATCATCAGGTACCTAAACCTCTTCAAGGGTTTATGATTTGTTATGTCTATTTACTCTACTGGAGTATAACGTTTAGTAAGAAGACCATCACAAATAATTTCTCCATATAAAGGATAAATATTTGAATTAATCGTTACTATGCTTCAAGCATGCCATCTCAATCATCTCATATGATTTTATATAACTTTCAAGTTCGAGCTTTTAAACTTGAAAGTCATTGATAACCTTATAGCTAGTAATCTAAAATGCAAATTTTTATTACAAACTTCATGTTTGTTTTAAACTTTGCGATGATTATATTTATGCATTTCTATATTTGGTTACCATGACATATGCATTTCATATTTTTTGTTAACATGACATATGATTATTCTCTACCTAATGCTGAGAATATTGTTTATTGTACAATAACTAACAATTTATGAGAGAAACTTATCTCTATTTGATATGTTCTCAACATTCTCTATCCATTTTGACATGTGGTGGATTACAAATATCGCAATTGATTAATTTTTAGTGGAAGTTTTTGACTGTAAGCCATAGACATGGGTATCATATATACTTTTATATACGGAGTATTTAATGTAACTAGTGAAATATTCATTTCACATAACTACAAAAGTTGTTCTCATCAAGTGATATAACAAATATTATAAGGCATATCAATTGCTTTTTGCAACCATAATCAACTGAATATAAATCATTAATGACTTTTGAAAATAAATTCACTAGCAAATAATAAGTGTCTTTATTAGATACATACGATACTTTGCTCTCATAGCCAATCGAGAAAATATTCTCATAAAACTCTGGTTATGAGATAATAACTCATGCAATATTCTAGTTGATCCAAATATCTAGATGTCAATATGGAGGGTGAATGGGCCCAACAGATCTTACACCCTAATATAAAATATTAATATTATTGAAACGTAATTCCAATTAAACTAGTAATAATTTAATGGTTAATTTTGTTGAGAACATGTAATATTAAAAAGAAATAGAAGAATCTCCATACTCTTAAAAAAATTAATAAATTAGGATAGTCATACTAGTCATGCCAAATTATGATAATATTACTTTCGGGTCAATATAACAATATTCGAGTTAGTACTAATTTATAGTACAAATTAATTCGACAATAAATCGTCTCAAATTCTTATGAATATTTCAAGTAAAAACCAAACTCGTGGTTGATTTATACTTTAAATAGTATCACCATGAACTTGTAACTCGAGTGGTATCACTAACCTATTGTAAGGGCGTTGACGGTTCAAACCATGGACCTCTCAAATTATTGAGGTTTATCTTTACTATCCAACTCCGCCCAACTTATTAAAAAAATTATAAATTGTAACACAATAATTATAGAAACTTTACTGATATTGTTGATATTTGTACTATTTCAAGAGTATAATCAATTTTGACAAAATATATGAGAAAGCAATATATACGATTCTTCAATATTTCAACTACAACATCTATTTAAATATCAAACCAAATCAATTGAACTTTAGAATCATCAGGATTCATTACTATCATTTTTTTTTTAAAATTATAAGAATCAATAGCATATAAGTAATACTTATAGTATATATTTTTCTAAAAATAATACATTTTTGTATAAAAATATGCTCTTCGGGCATTATTAAGTAGTAATGATTGACTTGATATATTACTCCTTTGTGGGTAGACTTGATTTTTAATACTGCATGTGACACAATGTCGTTTTTCGAGAGCAGGAAGTATCAAATAGAATATTTGGCATAAATAGCACTACTTCAGGAGCAATATATCAATATTTTTCACGAACATAGAATTGGCAAATAAATATATAAATTGATTTCCATGAGCATATAATGTTCGTAGAAAATATTAATATTAGTTGTGCTACTTCAAGAATAACAACTTAATCATAATGTAAACAATACAACAAAACATGTAAGCAATGTTTTTAATAATTAAATAAGACATATAATAAAAATATTTTTTCAAGATCATTGTTAATATTTTTCTGGAATACTATATATTATTTTTCATTAGGAAAATACGGATTATATATCTTATAATATTCTTCATGAACATATCATACTTAACTGAGAAATTACGATATAATATCATATTTTTTAAGAAACCATTATTTATATTTTAATAATCTTCTAGACTATTAAGGATGTGAAATTTTATTTCGCAAAAATACTACGATAAGTATGAGTTGAAAATAAATTTTATATTATGCACAAATATACATGATTACATGTTTTATCAAGAAAATAAAAACACAGCTTGATATTTCAAATCTATAATGCTTGCATATAAATTGTGTTGTTAAACTAATTGACAATAACAAAAAATGAACCAATGAGTATTCTAAATTAATATTAGTGACTATATCCCATTTGACTCATATTAACTATAATATTTGGGATGCATTACCTTTTAACTAAAATCACATCCCAATAGGTATTCTAATTACATAATGCATATTAACAACTATGCAATGTATTCCAAGAAAAACAGGATAAAACTTTCTTCTAATATCACACCCACGATTTAATCTTGAAATAGAAATGCATAAAATACATAGATTATGCTTCACGCTCACCTGTGATTATCAATTCAACAAGACAAAAGTTCCTAATGTCATGAATGTAGCTACACAATAAAGTTTCAAGAGAATTATCTAACTGTAACCCCCTCTTTTTTCTTTTTCTTTTTTTTTTAATAAGAGATATAATTTTAAAAACTCTCTAGGAACAAGAACAAATTCACAGTTGAAGCACATAAATTTTGGGATCAATTCTATATTAAAAAAGGAAACATGTACCTTAATTGGATAGTCTCCTCGTGGAAGATATGTACCGGTGACTAGATTTTCAAAACTTTTTGATGAACCTGTGGCGATATCTAGTTCATCAATTGGCTGAAAGAAAGTAAAGGTAACTAATCTCACGAGAAGAAATATTTGATATAGAACTATAATGTCAACACGACATAAATATTACAACTTCTTCATAAATAAGTATTATATATCATAACATGCGCTACTTCAAGAGCACATTAATTTAATTTACATTTTAAAAAATAGATCCATATTCTTTAAGAATATTGAATTATGATATAATTTAAGTATAAGTATGAATTGTTCTTTTTAGAACATGGAATATTCTTCATGAATATTGAATTATTATATGAAATAAGAACAATTATGAATATTTTTACTAAATATTATACTCAGTCGTTTTTCTTCAGGAGAAATAATTTGAATTGATATAATTAAAATGCATGATAATTTGAAAGATACAAAATTCCAGTGGACGAGGGAATGTGAGAATAGTTGCTAGGAGCTAAACATGGACTAGTCACGACAACAATCTTAGCTATACCTGACGGAGCTGAAGGTTTCGTTATCTACACTAATGCTTCAAAGTTCGGATTTAGTTGTGTCTTAATGAAACATAGAAAGGTTATTGTGTATGCTTCAGGACAACTAAAATTGCACGAGTTGAACGACCCTACGCATGACTTAGAGTTAAAAGTTGTGGTGCATGCATTCAAGATTTGGAGACATTGCCTTTATGGTAGCAAATGTGAAATCTACACGTACCACGAGAGTTTAAAGTACTTTTTCACACAAAAGAACTGAATATGCGCTAGAGGAAATGGTTAAAGTTAGCTAAAGATTATGATTGTACAGTTCAATATCATCCAGGAAAGGCAAATTTGGTAGTTGATGCCTTAAGCAGGAAGAACGAAGAATCATCAGTCAAATTACCTACAAAGCAGGATTCGCTAATAAGAGAATTTGATAAGTTAAATCTTAGTTTTATAAGACCGCCTACTAACACAATAGAGGTATTAGCAGCACTAACAATTCAACTAACCCTGAGATATCGAATCAAAGAAGCCCATAAGAATGATGATTTTTTGCGCAAACTAAAAGATCGAGCACTTCTAAGATGCACCAAAGGTTTTTATGTGATGACAGACGGAACACTCGTATATGAAGGAAGGTTACGCGTGCCCAAAGACAAAAATATAAGAAGGAAGATTCTTGAAGAAGCTCATAACATTCCATACTCAGCTCATCCTGAAGGAGCAAAAATGTAATAAAGGCCTGAAAGAAATCTAATGGTGGCGAAACATGAAACGCTTGGAAATTCAAGAACGGAAGTGAGAAAAGAACCATCTAGATTACTTCATCCGTTGGAAATTCCAGAATGGAAGTGGGAGCATATCACTATAGACTTCGTAACAGGATTACCAACGACTACAAAAGGTCACCATTCATAGACTCACAAAATTAGTGCATTTCTTACTTGTTAAAATAACCATTAGTATGAGATGTTTTGCCTAGCTATACATAGAAGGAAACATCAAATTGCATGGAATGCCTGTATTCATCAGATCACATCAGATCGAAGCGATTTTTGAAAGGCTTACAAAGAGCAATGGGAACAAACTTAAATTTCACCATATCTTATCACCCTCAAATAGACGGTCAATCTAAAAGAACCATCCAGACTTTATAAGATATGCTTAGGTCTTGTGTATTGGATCTTGGCAGGAGTTGGGAGACATACTTACCACTTGTTGAATTCGCCTAAAATAATAGTTATCAAGCTACCATATGAATGGCACCATATGAAGCACTTTATAGTAAAAAATGCAGATCGCCAATTCATTGGGATGAAGTTGAAGAATGAAGGATCTTAGGCCAGAAATCGTTAAACGAACGATTGGATTGAATGCAAAAATCATAGATAGAATAAAATAGCACGAGATCAACAAAAGTTCTATATAGATACACGAAAAAAAGATATAAAGTTTGATGTTGGACAGAACGTGTTTCTTAAAGTTGCACCTATAGAAGGAATATTGAGGTTTGAAAATAAAGGAAAGCTAAAACCAAGATTTATAGTCCTTTTGAGATCCTCGATAGGATTTGGGATGCGGCTATCGTTTAGACTTACCACCAGAGCTCATTACTATTCACAATATTTTCCATATTTTCATACTAAGAAAATTTATCCTAGATCCTAGCCATACCATTAACACGAAAACCTTGAAATTTTCAAAAATCTCACTTATGAAAAAACCCCAATAGCCATTTTGAGTAGAAAATTTTGTGTCTTAAGGAATAAAGAAATACCTCTACTTTTGGTTCAATGGAATAGACTTGGCAAAATCAAAGCAACATGGGAAGAGAGAATTAAATCCAAACCAAATACCCCATATCTTGATCCTGTTAATTTTGAGGAAAAGTTATAGTTAGTAAGGTAGGTGTAACGACCCAAATATTTTTTATGGTCAAAATCTTCATGTCTTAATATTCTAAAATTTTATATTACTTTTTTAGTATTGTTATTTCTTAAATACACTTGATGTATTCAAATCTTTTATTGATTTGAGATGAGTTTACAAAGTATGTATGCAATTCTCTTTTATAATAATGTGACATATGGGTGTATTTATATAGTGCGAACACACTATATATGAGTATACTACTTTATTATTATTATTATTATTATTATTATTATTATTATTATTATTATAGATTTTGTTCTTAAGATGTTTATGTGATTGTATATAATATTTATTTTTAGTGTGTGTATATTATTAAGCATATGTTTACTATGATAATGTATATGTAATTTAAGTAAAGAATCAGATGAAAATACTAATGAAATATATAACTTATGCAGACAGCACACACGTATATATTAGTTTATTTATGAGGTGGTAAAATAAATATAATTATATTATAATAAATTCGTACATGATAAAGTTTAATATGTAAGTTTTAAAAGTCAAAGGCTCCTAATTGTTTTGGATAATGGATAAGTTGCATGGCACGTACTTAATACGTGGAGTCTTATTAAAGACACTTGTGTTAGACCAGATTAATGGGGTCATCTGATCCGAAATTATAATGTATTAATTTTTTATACTGTGATATATTTGTTTTTGTAATGTAAAATATTAGTTTTTCATAAATTTTTGACCCGTGCTATGATATATTAGTTTTTGTACTGTAATATTTTTGTACTATAATGTATAGGTTTTTTATTATAATTTATTGGTTTTTCACTATAATGTATTGATATGAAATTTTGGCCTAACGGATGATCCGTTAGTCCGGCCTAACAAGAGTGTTGCCCTATTTGCTTAGTGTTCAAGTTAACGAATAATCAAGTAGAAGTCGGTGAGATTTTTCTATAAACAGGGCAGTCATTTGTTTTCTATTTTGTAAGAGAAGTGATTCGTACGTATTTGTTATGAGTTTGTATATGTTTCGAGTCATGTTTGAATCATTTTGTTATCTTTTTCGGGTTGAGATTAGGCTATTTTGCATAAATTTGCATTTTACAGTTTTTTGCTTAACTTTCCGATTTTTCGATCGTTAACTGGTCCTTTTGAGATGACTTCTGTGTTTTCTCATGCAGCTAGAGCGCTTGACGAGCCTGAGATTTCAAGAGGATAAAGATCTTAAACCGTTATGAGAATCGAGAGATAAGGACGAGAAAGTCAGCGCCAAGAAATAGCTAAGGACACTCATCCGGTCGAATGGATCTGACACACGACCATATTGGCCTACTGGACTCACATCCGGGCGGATGGATCTGACATCCGACCGGATTGGCTGACAATACCCCATCCAGTCGGATTCTTCAGACCATACGGCCGGACGCGAGCGTTACAAACTAGTTTTTTAAAAGATCCTTCAGTTACCAGGCGAATAATGGGGGTTGGTAGACTACAAAAAGACCAAGAACCGAATATCCAACTACATGCAGAGAGTATGAGACCCTAGAGCCCTCAAGACAACTCCATGCGAGTTAGATCGAATTCTAATCACATATCATTTTCACCTTGAAGAACGCAACAATTCTGAATTTGTGACATTCTTCCTAGTTCATAGCGTAGAAGACCATCTCTCCGAAATCGCTGGAGTTAGCATAACATTCCTTCTTCGACAAAATCGTCCGTTCGTTTGAATTTAGTATTCTTTAAAACTCCATTTCTATTTTGTAGTTGTTAATATATTGGGTAAATATTTCCTTATTTAGAGATTTGGTGTTGAAATAATTTGGTTTGTTTTTAATCCTTTGTTGATTAAGATTAATTGATATTGTTTGCATTTTCAAATTTTGCGTGGGATAATTTGGTTGTTGGGCTTTCTTGTATTTCTATAGTTCTTAGATTGGTAATTGTTCCTATTAGAAGTACGATAAGATGTTTGAATGACATTTTGTCAAGTATTTGAATCATTTTTAAATTCATTTTTTAAAATCATTTCTTAGTTTTTGCAAATGTTCGTTACGTTCTTGCATAGAGATTGACGCTCCTTTTGCAAGATTAGTATGAAATTATAGTTGCTTATCCAAATCAAAAACCCTTTTGTTCGCCTATTTAGAATTAGAATTTGTGAAGATCGATATAGTAAATATCGTCGACCACGTATTCCCGTCTCTTGAGAATTCGACTCGGTTTAACTTTCCAGTTTACAGTGACCCCGTTCTTTTGCGGGCGAACTTGCTTTCAAAACATAAAACCTTTTAAAAGTAGATACGCATTGTTTAACTAAAATCAATTTTGGAAGGGCATTTAGTTCGATTCAAGATTTTGCATTGTTGCTAGGGAGGGCCAAAGGCATTAACGACATTTATTTGTGTTAATTTTACGTTTAATATTATGTATAATTGTTCTTGGTTTGCCACTCGATGCGTTGATGTTGTTTATTATTGATACAATGTCGAAGAGGCCTTAAAGGTGAGCTTGCCCCATTCATCAACAGCATAGAACAAGTAGGGAGACCGAGATGACTCTTTCCTTCCCCTGACGGGAATCCATCCGAAGAAACACCATATACCATGTCAAATATTCCATATTATGGCGTCCGAGGAACCGGAGGAAGAGGAGGAGGAACAAATGATGGCCAAGGGAGAGGACACGACAACCACACTCTACCTCGCGAGCAACCATATGGCATGCCACCTGACGATGACATGCACGTGAGAGACCAACAGAACGACGCCTGGGATGAAGACCCACAAATTTTTGCCCTTATAGAAAACCAAGAGCACAACCAGGATAAGGAACAGAGAGGACCCGAGATCTTCGAAGATGGAAACAACAGGGGGCCCCAGCCCCAAGATAACCGCCAAATCATGATGCTAGAAAATTCGATCGACCGAACACCACAACATTTTTAGAACCAAGAAGAAGCCCGAGCCTTCAATGCTTGGGCAAATCAAGAGGTCGAGTACAACTACGTTGGTAATGGCAGGCCCCAGCCCCGAAACAACCAGCAAAACAACAAATATGAGAACCTGGAGTGAGAACTGAATCATTTTCGAAATAGAGGAGAGGGGTGATCGTACCGTGTTTGGCAGGACAAAAATGCTTGAATGATTAACATGTATTTTTCTTGATTTATATATATATTTGGGTAGTTTTTTAGTTAAATTTGTGATTAATTTCGGTATAGCTTGGATAAATTGAGCATATTTTTATATTTATGTATCTTCGGCTTAGTTTACCTTGTTTTATGTTTATTTTAGGTATTTTAAGGTGTTTTGGTCTTAATATGGATGAGTGTGGTCCCGTGAGTGGAGTTTCGATGAAATTCAGCCTCGATTTGATGTTTTACCGCTGACACTGGGTATACTGTCCACACTGGGTTACTCAGTGCCAGCATAAATTTGGGAATTTAAAGCCCTCGGCCCATAAAATGATGAGGCCCACGTCCGTATCTTTAAAAGGAGAGCAGCTAGCGACCGTGAGGCAGACGACCAGCTGGGAGTTTTCCCTTTCCCTCTTCTCGAACCTCTTTGATTGACAACCCAAGAGTGTTCTATGTTTTCTTTCTTCTTTCTTTTCTTATCAAACTCTAGTTTCTCAGTTTTAGTTGCTCTTAGATAGTTTAACTAGTTTTAATAGATCTTCAATTAATTAATTAGTGTATCTTAGTTTAATTTCTTGATTGAACGATGCAACTCTTCTCAGTTAGTTAGTAAGTTTTCTATTTTCTCTAGTTTAATTTCTTGATTGCTTAGATTATGAATTTTTATTGCGTTTGTGATGCTCTTGATTCGTATTTGTAGTTAGTTCCTTATTTTCTCATACTTTAATCATATTCTTGTTAGGAATTCTCATTAGAATAACTGATCTTCAAAACTCCATTGATGCTCCCTTCAAGCCTTTCATGGTTAATCGTGTTTTTGTCCGTTTTGGGTTTATGATATTGAATATATTGATGATTTTTTGCTAGATCTTACGGGTCTAGTGTCTAAAATCATTTAAAACCATCAGTTGGGGTTATTGGGTACTTAATCTACAAGTTGGGATTTGACAACCCTAGGTAAGGTGTTCGAAGAAATGCCCAAGTGGTCATGGAGATGATTCTAGAGCCCTAGACCACTATTTTCTTAAATCTTTCCAAAGCTTTTGATTTCATTATTCATCGTTTAAATCAACGTCTTGATTCCAAGTGTTTAGATTATCTTTTCTTCGTTATTTTCTCTTTCGTGAAATCAAACACAACAACTAATTCCAATTAGTTTTCCTCAAGAGATTCGACTCGATTCAACTTACCAACCTATAAGTGACCTCGTACTCTTGCGAGCGAACTTTTAAGCTCGACAAACTTAAGAAAGTGGGTGCGAAAAGTTTGATTTACCATAACAATGCATATGAGGATGAGGATTACGGGCATTATGAGGATGATCAATATTATGGGAATTGGAAGAGTACGGTGGACAGAGAGATTACGAAGGACACGCTAATTTTGGTGGGGGACGAGCCCCTTGATATCCGAATGAACGCCAACAAAGCGACCTCGTGTGCCCAACCATCAGCCCGTTCAGCTCAGCCATAGTCTTAGGCCCCGCAGCCCGAGACTATGATTTGAAGTCTAACCATGTCAGCCAGTTACCCATTTTCTACGACATGCCAAATGAAGACCCGCTCGATTTCATTCGAGAATTCTACGTGGTGGTGTCCAGAATTCCAGCTCAGGGACTGACTAAAAGGCAGCTTAGAATGAGGTGCTTCCCAAGCAGCCTGAAGGAAAAAGCGAAGCGGTGCCTTTTACCCCTGCAACCTAACTCCTTAACCAATTGGAATATTGTGTACAAGATATTTGTGGGCAGGTTTTACTCGGCCCAAACGAAGGCGAAGTTGAGGAGAGAAATTACCAACTTCGAGCAAATGGACGGGAAATCATTCCACGAGGTATGGGAACGCTACAAGAGGATCCTCCATGCATGCCGGCATCATAACAACGGTGCTGAAATGGTCAATAACTATTTCCATGAGGGTTTGTTGCCGAGCTATAAGCAACAAGTGGAAGCGAAAGCCGGTGATTTTGGAGATTTAACCGCAAGAGAAACATGGGATCTATTTGAGCTCATGGTTGAGAAGTCGCAGCAAACGAGCTCCCGACCTAGAAAGGTCAAAGCGAACAAAGTTTCAACTTCTCAAGAGGAGAATAATAAGATTTAGGAACTCACGAATCAAGTCGCCTTGTTGAAAAGTATGATGAAGCGAGAGGAGGAGGAGGAGTCGCAACATTCACACAAGTTGTTTGGAATTTGTGGAGCATCTGGACATGGAGCAAATGCATGTCAAGTAACGTTTGACAAAGATGAGGATGAGGAGTCGTCATTTAAAACTTTCAATCCAACAAAAAACCGGGCCAAAAATTCACCAAAAACTACGACCCTTACTCGAACACATACAATCCTGAGTTCCGAGACCATCCGAACTTCAAGTACGGCCCAGGAAATCCTAACTACGTGTCAATGCCTAAACAAAAAGATCCTTAGTACCTAGCACCACCTCCCCCGAATAGAAATCAAGGAGGTCCGAGTAATTACAACTCCTACCAGAATAAAGGCCAAGGAAATTATCAACAGCACCCTTTGCAAGGGCAAAATAACTTAGTCCAACAACAATACCAGGCTCCACAACAACAACAACAAGCTCCACCTCCCTTGAACTCCAATAAAGAGTTGAGGTTGTGGCGTCAACGACAAGAATTCAAGACTTTCTGCCACCGAGAAGAGACTCTTCGTACCATAGAAGAAAACAATCACAATAAGAAACAAATGGACAAGCTATAGATGATGATAGGACAGATCTCTGCGACCTTAGAAAAGCTCAGAACCGACCCCGAGAAGCTGCCTAGTCAACTCGAACAAACAATGGCAATACATGTGCTCCGAGGAGGAAAGAAAGTTGATAATGGGGTCGGAGAGTTGGAGGAAGAAGAGGTTGAGAACGAGCCGATTTTGGAAGAAAAAGAAGCAAGTGCTGACGTGCCGCCCTTGAACGGCAAAAAGTCAGCGATCGAAAGGATTCATAAGTCCCAAAATAGATACATTCCAGGATCTATCACCGGGATCTTTCCGTCCAAGAGGGCCAATTTGAGCAAGGAAGGCACAACCAGGATATTCGACTGGATCAATTAAGAATCCGGCCGGATTGGAAGAATAGCGACAACATCCAACCGGATGGAGAACAAATTCGGTCGGAAAGCAAAACAGAAGATCCATCTAAATGGATGAACGAGCAGAACCGGTCGGATAGCAAAATAATAAGCCCATCCGGCCAGACGGATGAGCAAATTCGGTCGGATAGAAAAATAGTAGATCTATCCGACCGGACACAACAGCATATCCGGTCGGATGCGACCGTTGAGTAGGGTAATTCCAGCCATGTCAAACCGCAACGAGTCATTCGAGACCCCGTGCTGTTTTTGAGTCGTCTTAAGCCAACAAGGGAGAACAAGAAGTTCATGGAGCTCTATAACATGTTGAAGAGCGTAAATGTCAACCTTCCACTACTTGACGTGATCAAAGAGATGCCGGCATACATTAAGTTTTTCAAGGAACTCGCATCAAATGAGAGATGATTCGAAGCAAATGAGCGAGTTCTGCTGTCAAAGGAAGTGAGTGCCATATGCCACCAACCATTACCGCCGAAAGTGAGTGATCCCGTAAGTTTTTGCATCACGACAACTCTAGGGGATGGGCAAAAGGCACAGGGAATGATCGATCTAGGGGCAGGGATCAACTTGATGCCCTATGCCTTATACAAACAGTTCGATCCTATGGAGATGAAGCCAACAAGCATGCGACTTCAATTAGCAGACTGCTCGGTGATATATCCATTGGGATTGGTCGAAGATGTTTCGGTAGAAGTCGGATCATTAGTAGTTCCCGTGGATTTTGTAATACTGGACGTCAAAGAGGTGGCTAAAGCAATCAAGGGGCACACTATTCTCTTGGGTCGTCCATTCATGGCAACCTCACACACCATGATTGATGTGCGTCGAGGAAAAATGACATTATCAGTTTTTGACGAGTCAGTAACGTTTTCACTCAGAGACATCCAAAACGCTCCATCACCCCTTTTGGGTCCCGATTGCTCTTATCTCGATTCCGTGGACCAATGCGTGAGGGAGTTGTTTGGTGTCGTGCCGTTAGAAGAGTGGACTATCGAGGATGACGATTTTGATCTAAATGCAGAGGGGGTGTCGATCTATTTGAAATTAAAGATGAGGATATGGGCGAAATGTCTATTGGACCCGTGCTGGAGCCTAAAATAGAATTGAATCCATTACCGAGCCACCTCATATATATTTTCCTTGAGTCCAACGAGAGAAAACCCGTGATTATTTTCGTAGAATTAGTGGAGCATGGGGAGATAGAGTTGATCAAGGTACTAAAAAAGTACAAACAAGTTGGAGCATCAGAGACATTAAGGAGATAAGTCCGGTCACATGCATATACTGGATAGAGTTAGAAGAAGGATCCAAGCCGGTGAGAGACAAGCAAAGACGTTTGAACCCTACACTCATGGAGGTAGTTAAGAAAGAAATCTTCAAACTCATCGACGAAGGAATTATCTACCCCGTGGTGGATAGTGAATGTGTTAGCCCACTGCACATGGTTCCAAAGAAAGAAGACATCACAATCGTGGAGAACGACAAGGGAGAGATTGTTCTGACGCGCCTAACCACCGGGTGGCGCATGTGCATCGATTACAAGAAACTCAATGCCGCGGCAAGGAAGGACCATTTTTCGCTACCCTTTATGGACTAGTTGCTCGACAAGCTAGCGGGACACGAGTATTATTACTTTTTGGATGGCCTCTCCGGATATTACCAAATAGCGATAGCTCCGGAGGATCAGAAGAAGTTGACATTCACATGCCCATTTGGCACGTATGCCTACCGGAGGATGCCGTTCAGCTTGTGCAACGCCCCAGTGACATTCCAAAGGTGCATGCTTTCCATCTTCACCGAGTTCATTGACGAATTCCTCGAAGTCTTCATGGACGAATTTTTGGTATATGGCTCATCTTTTTCTAATTGCTTAAATAATTTGTCTAAAGTGCTTGAGCGATGTGTTGAGTCTTATTTAACTTTGAGTTGGGAAAAGTCCAATTTCATGGTAAAAAGTAGGATTGTACTCGGTCATGTGATGTCGAATAAAGGGCTGGAAGTTGATAAAGCTAAGATAGATGTTATTGAAACCCTTCCTCCCCTAGATATGTCAAGGGTATTAGAGGTTTTCTAGGACACACGGGTTTTTATCGGCGCTTTATAAAAGTTTTTTCTAAAAATTGCCGCCCGTTGTGTAAGTTATTAAGTAAATATGTGCCGTTTGAGTTTGACGATGAATGTCTAAACGCTTTTAGTGCTTTGAAAGAGAAACTCACCCAGGCACCCGTTGTTGTTGCCCCTGATTGGTCCCTTCCATTCGAGATTATGTGTGATGCATCGAACGACGCGGTGGGGGCTGTCTTGGGGCAACGTGTTGATAAGTTGATAAGTGTCATCTATTATGCTAGTTTTATGTTGAATAGTGATCGACGAATCCTCAACGCGCTATTTTCGGAATCCATCTCCGCAAGAGTACGGAGCCGGTTGTAGGGCGACGAGTTCTTCCCGAGTCGTGTCTCTCGAGGATGGATGTTATCGGCTATCGGTTTCTTAATTGTGCTTATCGTCGGTTTATACGAAGCTAATTTAAACTAAGAAAGCAGTAGTCATTGTTCGGTTTTGAGTTTTACGACTAAGATTTATATTGAAATACAAGATTTAAAAACATTGAAAATGAAAAGGAAATTAAAGCTTATTTAAAACGATTAGTTGACTTTTTCAAATAAGCTTGACTTTAATTTTCCCTCCATTTTCCTTAATTTAAAATTATAAGTTTTATTAGTTAACTAGTTTAGAT
>BMAC01000587.1:537453-548739 GCA_014905375.1 Phtheirospermum japonicum
GCGTCCTGACCCAAAGTGTAATTTTTTTTTTCATTTTGGTCCCAAAAACTTTGGGGGAGGAAATTTGGGTTTGGGACGCTTTAGTGAATAGCGTTCCAGTGGGCGGGACGCTTTTGGCATCCGCGTCCCGCCAGAGTTTTTTAAAACTTTTGGAAACTAATTTATTTTTTTAATTATGAATTAAATTTATATTATTTATTTAATTAAACCTTCTGGGACGATATCTACCATCAACAACACATATTTTGAAAGAATTCACTTTCCCAATTATTATTGGGGTATAAAAATAATATAGACTTTTCAAATTATTAGGATATGGAGACAAATTGAAAACAATATAGAATAAAACATATATTTAGAATAAATTAAGCATTTTTTGAAAGAAAAAAAAAGCAGCAAAGTTTTGATATATTTATGATAAAAAGGGTAAAATACTTTTTTTCTAAAACAGTCACCGTTTTTGTTCTTATCCCAAGAATGTTTATAGAAATTGATAAATGATTATTTTTTTACCAGATACAAGATGTACATAATAGGTAAATATCTTAATAGTAATAACAAAAATATCATAATAAAATTGAATATTTACATAATAAACATAAATTATTTATTGATTCAAATAAATATTTTAGATCCAATTACATAATACAGATAATACTAAAGTACAAAAATAGGAAGGGGAATCGATACAGTCAAAACTATAAATTTAAACCAGTTCTCCAATTTTTGTGGTATTAGGCTCGAGCTGGCTTAAGATCGGTCTCGTCAGATCCTTTTGTTCAAAATCCAGTCGCATTTCTTCTCAACCATGGAAGGTGCTAAAGGTGAACCACACGCTACTCTCCTCCTCTATAATTCGCTCCAGATCTTCCTAAATGGCTTATTCTATTTGGTTTATTGTTATTTTCACTTGTTTTTGCTGGTTTGATCAATTACCTGCATCTTGAATAGTCGTGGCCGATGATGATGAGCAAGACTCATGCATACTTTTCTTGTAATTATAATCAATTGGTATGCGAATTCGATCCCGCTTGATTGGGTGTTGTTTTTTTATTATTTTATTTTAAAATTCTAGGAGATTAATAAATTAATAATGCACAACTGGATGCATCTTAAGTATTGGCCTTTAAATTGGGTGGTCATTTTGCTGACTGCTGTTATCTGTTTAATAGCTGCTGCAGCTAATGATGGAAATATATCGGTTGCTTCTGCATTTTCTGGTCATCAAGAAGGTACCCATTTCTATTACGTTTATAGTTTAAACATAATTTTTCGTTAATTGGCAATGTGATGTAAGTTTGTAGTTTATGGATTGTCCAGTTATATATTTTGCCGGTATGTATGCATCTTGGTCACGGAGACAAAAATATGTAACCTATTACTGTACCCATAAGCAGAAATTATGTATTAAGATGTACTGATAGGAAATGAATGAAATATAATGAGAAATTGATTGAACAGTTGAAACAGAAACAGAACCAGCTACTCACTTTACATGACAAGCTGGTGCCCAATCAAAAATATGGAATAGATTTCATTTAACTGTGCTGAGATAAAGTTGTTTAACAAAATGATGTTGATTTTCCTGGTTATATTCCTCCTTTTAAGTACTGGCATCTATATTTTCTTCTTGATACTTATGTCTCTGTATCTGCTGCTATCAGAGTGACAATGTTTTGTTTGTTAGCTATGCCAATGAGCTATATGAGATTTACCTTTTGTACATCATATCAGTTTTGCTGCATGACTAAGTTAATGATTGTAACGTGTTTTGGGTGGGTTCGCAAATATGGATACGCATGTTTTCACAAAACTATCAACGAAGCTATGAAAATCTGAGAATTTTTTATTATCAAATAACTTTTCATTTGCAAATTTATATGTGCCTGTTATTTGTTATTCATTATAGTTTGAATACACACACACACACACACAAACACTTATCTTTTACATATATCACAAAAAATTATATTAAGTTATGCATCAATACAATATTTAAACTGTTTTCCCTCTGGTTATTAGTTGTTGAAGCTAAAGATGGTACTATCTCTGTTGCTTCTGCATTTGCTGGTCATCAAGAAGGTAATACAGTTTCTTTTTCTTTTTTCTTCTCTCTCTTGTCTCCTCTAGTTGTGGTAGGTTAACTTGTTAGTTGCATGAATTTCAAGTTATATAAAGTTTTTGCTATATGTACATCCTGGTCCTCGAGGCCAAAGATAATCTAGCTGATAGGAGATTTATAAAAAAAAAGAACATTTTAAAGTGAATTCATAGATTATGAACTTTTTTTTTTATGCCTTTTGTTATTGCTTATGTTGATCAAACATTTGTTTGCATACCTGCCTGAGATGGTTTGTGCAAGCAAGAAACATGTAAATCACGAAATAGTAACTATATTATTTTTCTTGGCCACAGCTGTTCAAGATCGAGATCACAAGTTCTTGACAAGAGCAGTTGAAGAAGCTTACAGAGGTGTAGATATTGGAGATGGAGGTCCTTTTGGTGCTGTTGTAGTACACAATGATGAAGTGATTGTGAGCTGTCACAATATGGTTCTCAACCACACGGACCCTACTGCTCATGCTGAGGTTACTGCAATTAGAGAGGTTAGAATTATAGTCACACTGATGTTAGAACTTTAGATATGTTAGATATTAAAATGCTTGCCTCCAGTAACTCTTTTTGCCAAACTTATTACAAAATTCTTTAGATATTTATCGTGTTGAAATTTGGCTAACTAATTTTGTCCGACATGATTGAAAGGCAATTGCATTTGTTTTATTTTTGTTTCAGATATTTATGTTGAAAATTATTTTAACGAATTGTTGCTCAATATTTCCAACTTTGTTTTAGATTGTGCCTTAATTTTTTTGTGTCTGAAATTTGGAAAAGGTAATAAATGTGATAGATCCTTCTTGAACATATTGGTATTCTTATAAATCAGAATAAAATTAATTAAAGTGCATTTTTATACTATGTAAAGTACACAGAAAATTTAAGCTGTTATTATGGTTGCCCCATATTATTGTGATACTTTAACTCTTTCTTTTTTCTTTTTTGGAAATGGATGGAGTTTTTTTTTCCAGTAACATATTGGTACCTTACAAAATGCTTGATAAAATGAGAATTTTTGTCATCGTGATGTTTATTACCACAGATAAAGGCCCAAAAGATTGTTATAATTGGGAAAGATTTCAACTATCCTGTTCTGTTTTGAATGTGCTGTCGCAATTTTGTTTGAACAATATATATATATATATATATATATATCCTTTCTAGTCTGTTAATTCGGGTTTCACTTTACATATACCATAATCACTCAGACTTCTCATGCTTTTGGTGCATTTTCAGGCTTGCAAGAAGCTCAACAGAATTGAGCTTT
Source organism: Phtheirospermum japonicum (assembly GCA_014905375.1). Classification (NCBI taxonomy): domain Eukaryota; kingdom Viridiplantae; phylum Streptophyta; class Magnoliopsida; order Lamiales; family Orobanchaceae; genus Phtheirospermum; species Phtheirospermum japonicum. Next base: position 540,836 of record BMAC01000587.1, read on the forward strand.
CAGACTGTGAGATATATGCTTCTTGTGAACCGTGTCCTATGTGCTTTGGTGCCATCCATCTTTCCAGAATCAAGGTTTAGTGCTCAATTCATTTGCTCTCTCTTAATTCTCTATTAAAAGACTAAGGGGATGCTTGGTGAAATTGGTGGGAATGGGAATGGGAATGGGTTTGATTGTGGAGGTTAATGGGTTTGATAACCCCCACTTGTGGGGGTTATGGCTTAATACCAAAAATTGGGCAATCAAACCCATAGTGGTTTAGTTACCAACCACCACTTTAATTCCCTTTCCCATTCCCCACTCCCTAAACCCACCAACCAAATAACTTGTGTGAAACCGCCTAACGGAGTACATTTCATTAGGCAGGGCTCAAATTTTATGTTTTAGGGTTCTTTTTTTAGTTTTTCTTAGGGTTTTCCATTTTTTTGGCTCTTTTGTAGTTTTTAGTTAGTTTAGCTTTTTTTTTTTTTTTAATATATATACTTCTTAACATTTTAGGGGACCAACCTAACGGTTAGGTGGTCTGACAGGAGTGTGCCTCAAGGATTAAACATTTTATTTTTCAAGGTTTTGGCTTGTTCTCCTTAAGCTAACATCCAATCCCCCTTTTGTCTCTTATTCAGAGATTAGTTTATGGAGCCAAAGCTGAAGCCGCCATTGCTATTGGTTTTGATGACTTCATCGCTGATGCATTAAGAGGGACTGGGTTTTATCAAAAGGCTAATTTGGAAATCAAAAGAGCTGACGGTAAAGGGGCCATTATTGCGGAGCAGGTATTCGAGAAAACAAAGGCCAAATTTCAACTGTATTAAGGAAAATATTCTTCCCTCATCATGGAATTACTAATCATTTCCCAGTGATTTGTTCAATGGCTTCTGGCATTAATTTGAAGACTAATCAATTGTTGCTCTTAGAATTTGTTCAAACATTTCTCTCTGATGATGGGGAATTATAACATTATTACCCTTTTTACTGAGTATAATAATTCAAATAAAAATTATTGCAACTGTAGCCGTGGGTAACTTTGTCAGGGAGGTAGCAACTGCAGTAAATTGAAATACATACATAAAGTTATTTATTTTTTCAGTCATTAGTAAAAGTCTCAGGGATTTGAGAAACAGATGTAGAGGTAGAGTGTTAAATGATTTCATGGATGGTGATAAATACTCCCTTCCAAATTAGAAGGCCAAGAGCTAAGAAAATCAAGCATAACTTTATTTGATTCTTGTTTCTTGAAATGTAAAAAAGAAAAGGAAAAAATGCAGAATGAATCTTACAAGTTGGACTAAAGCTTTAATCCAAATTGAATTTTGATTTGGACATTATGGGCCATCATTGTCTATTCTCAACATTTATGAGTCAACGAGTCATTTCTGGGCAAATGGTCTTTTGTATATTTACCTAGTCTAGTCAATGTTGTCAAATAATGGCTCTCGAGTGAAGGCTCAAGTCAAGGAGCCAATTTTTTTTTTTTTGTATTTCCTACGTCTAGTAAATGTGTCTCCTATTTTATTCTCTTTAGAGTATTGAACATAAGGTGGCCACATCAAATCTCAGACTCCGAAAAGAGATAATTCCCAAAAGAAAGAAAATATAAAAGAGAACAAGGGATCAAATGTTACTGTAAATGTATGTATGTTGAAGTAAGTGGGCTTGAAAGATTGGGCCATCAATATTATCTTATATGGGCCAAACACAAACAATCTACACCCGTTCAAATGTTGGTTCAAGACCCGAAATTGGAATAGGAGTACGGATTTGAACAATAATCGGAAATTGCAAAAATTGAACCGAGAAAGGGTTTTCCAAAAATTTAGTAAATTTTATTGAAATTTGATTCGCATATTTTGTATTTCTTCTTCTTCTAATTTTTAAAAAACATTTCAAATTAATTAAAAACAACAAAAAGTAATGGTCACCAAATGATTGAATTTATCATCCAACCACCACTTTAAACACATCAGATACATTCTGTTTAAGGAGTTGTTTTGTAGACCTTAACATGTATGGTTGTAGTTCGTGAAATGACAATTAATTATTAATTTACATGCGCATTTAGTATAACAACTGTGTGAGTGTGCCCATCTTAACAGTGATATTTTATTCCCAATTATCTTTCAAAAAGAAAGACAAATAATAATAATGAATGTAAAGTCGTACAGGTTGGAGCACAAGGGACGAGTGAATAGAACTGTGGGGGAGGAGCAGAAAGGAAAGGCTGGCGGGCAGCGAAGAATGAGACGATATCCCGTCGGAGCACCTCCTTTTCCACTTAACAGCGAAGAAGAAGAACATGGGCAATTGCGGCACTAGGGAGGAGTCCGCCGTCGTCTCCACAGCTCATCAAGGTTCACTTTACTTTTTTTTTCCCTGTTTCGCTGACCTACATTTCTCTCTCTCCAGATCTAGGTTTAGCTCAATTCAATTTCTCTGTAATTCTCATCGCATTGCTTCTGAATTTACACGCTGTTATATACTCTCTACTACTCTCTAGCTAACTCTTTCAGAAGCTTCTCGCCCTGAGGTCTTCGCCCCCACTCCCTTTTTTGAAAACGAAAAAAAATATATAATAAAAAAAGTTAATTTGACTTTGGAAAATAAAATATCCCCTTAAAAATTGGTATGTTGTCCACACTTTGGGAAATTGTTTGTAGAGTTAGGGTTTTAGGATTGTTCATAATTATTATAATTTTTAATTCCTGTTCCCCCCCCAAAAAAAAACACACTAAAATTTGAAAAACAATGAGCAGTTCAGCAGCAGCTCCAGGTGTTGTCGTTACCTACTAGGAACCCAGATAAGAAGCACAGTCGATCCACTTCAGATCTGAGCTCAGATCCTTCGACGCCCCGTAATTTCGAGGACTTGCGTAAAAACGCGTTACTCTACACTCACGTAATCGCTTTTACCCTCTTTGAGCTCGAGACCATTACCAAGAGCTTTCGTTCTGACTATATTCTCGGAGAGGGCGGTTTTGGAACCGTGTACAAAGGCTACATTGATGAGAACGTTCGGGTCGGGCTCAAATCTCTACCCGTCGCGGTCAAGGTGCTTAACAAGGAAGGCCTCCAAGGCCACCGTGAATGGCTAGTGAGTTTTTTTTTTTAATTATACCCGTCTCTGTATTTATTTTCTTGATTTATAAACAATTTTGCTGAATATGTGTGTTTACTGTTTCAGACGGAGGTCAATTTCCTCGGTCAACTCAGGCATCCTAATTTAGTTAAGTTGATTGGATATTGCTGTGAGGACGATCACCGGTTACTTGTTTATGAATTCATGTTCCGAGGGAGCCTTGAGAATCACCTGTTTCGAAGTATGTGCCATTTCGAGTTTATTCTTTTATATATTTAAACGGTGTTATATTGGATGCTTGTGATATTTTGTTCTCCACTTCTTGATGATGTGTTTTATACTTGCTAGCATACAAGTTCAACAACTTACTATGTTATCTATGTTTTGATATTTTGTTGACTGCTATTAACCTGGGATTTTCTGAGGCATCCAGAAGCAACTGTTCCATTATCTTGGTCAACAAGGATGATGATTGCTCTTGGGGCAGCTAAAGGGCTAGCTTTCCTTCATAATGCTGAAAGGCCAGTTATCTACCGTGACTTCAAAACCTCCAATATTCTGCTGGACTCAGTAAGTGATGTGATTAAATTGTTTTCTTTGTTTTAAAAATCAATAATTAAGCAAGTGCATGATTTTTTACTATCAAATAAAGATTCTGGGTTTTTTTGTGCTTATGCAGACTAAACTCTCTTTTTGTTACAGGATTATATGGCCAAGCTCTCCGATTTTGGGCTTGCAAAAGCAGGGCCGCAAGGTGATGAGACCCATGTATCAACTCGAGTTATGGGTACCTATGGTTATGCTGCCCCTGAATATGTAATGACTGGTACGACCAATTTGTTGGTATTATTCTTATCGCCTCAGACCAATATTGTATGACAAAAACTTGTGCACACCCGCCTAATGGAGTACATTCCGCTAGGCAGAGCCCAAATTTTAGTTTTTAAGTTTTTCTTTTTAGGGTTCTTTTTTTATTTTTTTTTAAGTTAGTTTTGCTTAGGGTTTTCCAATTTTTTATAATTTTTAAATTAGTTTAATTTTTGTTAGGTTTTCTTTCTTTTCTTTTTTTTGGGTATATTTTTAATCTTATTTTAAAGTTTGTGCCTGATATTGTATTATGTATGTAATGTATCTCACGAGCATCTTAAATTGAACAGGGCACCTTACAGCCAGAAGTGATGTGTACAGCTTCGGAGTAGTTCTTCTGGAGCTTCTGACGGGGAGGAAGTCCGTGGATAAGACGAGGCCCAGCAAGGAACAAAGCCTGGTAGACTGGGCCAGGCCCAAGCTAAACGACAAGAGAAAGATGCTTCAGATCATAGACCCTAGGTTAGAGAGTCAGTACTCGGTAAGGGCAGCTCAGAAAGCTTGCAGCTTGGCTTACTACTGCCTGAGCCAAAACCCGAAAGCCAGACCCTTGATGAGCGACGTGGTCGAGACTTTGGAACCCTTACAGAGCAGTGGTGGTAGTGGTAATGAAGTGTCGTTGTCTTCTTCGTCTTCGTCTTCATCTTCAACACACCCTACTATTTTTCTATGCAGTGGCGGCAATAGTCCGTTTGTCTCGGGAAGGATCCCGGATTACCACAGGATGCAACGCAGCAGGTTTGGTGGTGCGGCTGTTGTCGGAACGGGTGTTGGTTGTCGGTCTTCGAATTCTAATTGCTCCCCAACGTGCCGAGTTAGATAGTGTTGTTTGTGTCTCTCTCTCAGTATGTGTGTGTGTGATGTGTATGTATAACTTTGGCTCTGCTTTATTCTGGAAATGGTGATTACTAGATTGTTGTTGATCCTTGACATGAGGAGGGAGAACGCTTTTGTGTTTTGGTGATGTTTGTTACTAATCAAATTTGCAGTTTGTAGAGAGATGCTTTACTTTTCCATTTTTGGAATCGTTCTTGCTTGCTTGCGCATTTTAATTGAATTACTTCATACTATAGGGGACTTCTACGGTGCCGTGAAGGTACCATTCCCCATTTAATTAGAATTCTTAGATCCAAAGTGGTTATAGATAATGATAAGATCTAAGGGATGTAAATGCAGGGGGGCTAGGAGGTATGGTACCTTCACGGTACTGTAGTCATTTCCCATACTATAATACTAATAATTCCAACATTTTAGAGACTATAAATATAGTGATTTTTATTGCAATCGTTCTTGCTTGCTTGCGCATTTTAATTGAATTACTTCATACTATAAATATTGCAGTTTAGGATATATTAAACATAGTGATTTTTATTCTCGTTGAGATGAAATAGAGTAACCTCAGAAATTATATATACTCTACCCTCTGTATGTCATTAAGAATCTAGATTTCTTTATTATTATTATTATTATTATTATTTTTTTTTTTTTTTTTTTTTTTTTTTTAATCTCATGTACTTATTTTCGTCACTGCCCTATGAAAAATAATTAAATCACATTCCCCATTATACATAACTAGTATTATACCCGTGCGTTGCACGATAATTTGTTATTTTATTTTATCTAAAATAAAAATAATTATTTTAAATGTATTAAAATATTTAAATAAGTAATTGTATATATGTATACTTAAGTTATGTATATATGTGTTTGTGTGTTTATTTCGATAAGAACCATCAATGGTTCTCACACCATATATGGTTTTACCATAACCGCTCCCTATATATAAATCATTTAAATATTAATTAAATATTGAATAGTATTCAAAATGATATAACCTTCATAAAAGGATTTTTATTATACAAAATGTACTTTACAAATTATGAAAAATTTCCTTATACACAACATTTATAGTTTTGTTACTATGTTTATTCTCATCATCGTCGGTCAATATTTTTAAACCCTTGCGATTGTTCACCCTTGATATAACAACGTATAACTGACCATGATTAAAAACTGACTTCTTCAGGAAAAGTCCAACATGAAAGAGAGAGAGAGAGATTGTACTTGAGTTTTGTTGATCATCATAGCATATGACACAATCAGAGGAATTTTTCATCATTGAGTCAACAACCAATATTACACAACACAAGGGAATAATCGATATTTCTCAACAACATGAGTGGAATTCTAATTTAATTGAATTTCATTTGATTAGACGGAAGTTCCTTAAAAAGTTTAGCTCATAGTTCGGGATCCATAACATTTAATGGTATTTAGAAACTCTGATGAGTAGACGTCCTACAATATGTCAATGTTTGAATCGGATTTGTATGCACTATCAGACCTAAGATATACTTTACATTATCCATCATTTTATGACATCGTATATTTATTAATCAAATCGACGACATCAAGTGTTGGGAAAAGAATAGCATGACCCTCCAAATAAGCAAAGAATTCAGTAGTATTTTCAAATTGTGGATATGCGTTGGCCACAATTGACGAAACATGGTCACCATCATCTTTCAATAATATATAATGTGGATTTCAATTTGAACGATACCATGGTTTGGTCCTCCAACTATTCAATCTCCTATACTATTTATTAAATTGACAAATTTCTGTTACTTGATACAATCGGGATATGAATTGTGATTTTGCGGCAGCACATTCTTGGTCTACTTCAAAACCATGTAATGAGTCCATAAATGCGAAGACTTGATCACCATGTGAAATATGTCTGGTCTAGTGCCTTTTGGAACAATCGACAAAATTTGATAAAAATCTCCACCAAAAGTATTATTTTGCTACAAAGTGAAGCTGCATATTCTAATTATTTCACGTTCTCATCACGTCTTTCAATATTTTTTCCAGAGTTTCAAAATAATGTCTATGCATAATTAGAACTTCATCTCAAATAATGAGATGAGCATCTACCATTAATTTTGCAAGTGGAGTACCAGTAAAATTGAAATCTTGGTGGATATTAAAAGGAACTCTAAATCTAGAATGCATGGTTCTTATTTTCTAAAGAAGAAGAGAAGTTATGTCGTTAAATATTACATTAAGAACAATTCCAATATTAGACCCGAGAATCTGTGTTTTCTACTCCCGTTGTACATGGCATCTCGAGAAAGTGTGGTTCAAATTTTGAAACCACATTGGCGTAGTGGGCCATGCTTTGTCCTCTTAGAAACCTCGAGAACGCATCCTTCTGCAAAAAATAAGAGTTTTATGTGGACAAAAACAACAAGGAAAATAATTTGAAAAAAATGATTACAATTCTAAAGAATTATGTCTGCATATTATTTCACATTATTGTGCACATTTATGTTTCAATCAGTCTGTGCACATTTATGTTTCAGTTCAGTGTGTGCACATCAAAGAACCTGATTCGCACGGTAAGGAAAAAATTCTTGTAGCAACAAAGAAACTGTGAAAATTACCTTCCGGATCACATAAATAAAAACTCCGCTAGCTTTGTTTTCGTTCTTTATTTAGACAGGATATTGATTAATTTTAATTTTGGTAGCATTAGAGAGCTTTAGATATACTATGATCAAAGTTTATATAAGATATTTTTGTTCTGATATAAGCACACGAAATATTGCAGCAATAAATGCAAGAGATACACAAAATTCCGGTCACTCTCACAAGGAGAAAGATATCTCTCAAGGATCAAAATTCCAGTCACTCTTACAAGGAGAAGATATATCACAAGGATCGTTTCCGGTATTATACCAGTCCTGACCCGTAGGTATTTCTATATAACACGTCAGTTCTCATCATTTATGTTTCTTTATAAACTATTTCAATATGAACCAACATCATTTACAAATACCTAAATTAATGTAAACAAATTATATCAAATTCTTACCAAATAAAACAAATCAGAAGAAATATGGAGAACCTTCCAAATTTTATACATTAGAACCAAATACACGAACATAAACAGGAAAAACTA
>BMAC01000587.1:549128-576092 GCA_014905375.1 Phtheirospermum japonicum
TATATATATATATATATGATTAGGTTCAAATGAGAATCAAGTTTATATATGTGAATTTAGAGTCAATTATGAGCCTTAAATCTAATTAAATGGATCCGGTTGGCTCATTGTACATTAATTAGCCAACGAGAAGGTTTCGTTAGGCGGTTAAGAAATCTAGTTATATTTATTTGAAAAGTAAGACTTTGTAAAAAAAAAAAAAACTTATATTCATTAAAAAAAAATGATTGCCTAACACAAGATTTTCGTTAGAATGATGTGCAATTGTTGCGTTTTTATCCCAACGAAATAATATGTAAAATATCTCCATCGAATTTTTAAACAACTTTACCTAAACAATTCCTTTTTCGTGAAGGGATTACTTTTAAATCAACAAAAGTGAAGATAAAGGTGGATGCCAAGAACTAGGATTACTTTAACTAAACAATTTGTGAAGGGATTGGCTAAAAGCACCCGGAAACTTTCTAATACACTAAAAAAAAGTATAAATTACTAACTCTAAAGACACTACGCAGTATGATTCCTATTCATTTTTGTCTAAAAAAACGCTTTGTGGAAGGCAGATGTATAGAATCTTTTTATGAGATAGTATTTTTTTAACTATTACAAAATTGAATCTATTTCAAACATATATGTCATAGTTATTCACTTCAACAGGTTAACCGATATCTAAATTTGATATTTTAAATACTTTTTTATAATTATTGTCGATACTAAGTAGTTGTAAAAGAAAAAAATGATCAACTTTTCCGTGATATTATGCATGGATCAAGTATATTATGAGGATTTCTTCAAAAAAATAAAACAAAAAAATAATGTCTTCCACAATGGAATCTAGTAAGTGAGGTTGCGAGTGAAAGTTTACATAATCTTTTTATTTCTGAATAAATGATTCATCAAAATAATGAGTAATCATTGATATCGACACACCTGAAATCGCCAAATGTTCGGGAGTTCCTTTATTCAATCATTTCCCTTCTTGTTGCTGGATATTTCATTCATACACATCTTCTTTTTGTCTCTCAAGCCTCTAGCGAGTTACAGACAATTTTGAGGACGACAATTGATGAGAGCTCCAACTTCAACACCGCCCACACACACACAAAATTGAACTCAGCCTCTCAACACCATTATCAAACCCTAGCTCCAGCCGCTCGCCAACATCTTAGAATGAGCGTCTGAATCTGGATTTCCGAATGCCCTAAGTCGCATTCACCCGTTGTTGGAACGTGATTATGCATTTACTATGATCATATTTTGTAATATTTTATAGATTAAAGTTCAAATATCATATTCATATTGTATATATTAATTCTCTATTTTTGGAATATATTACTCTCGATTCGTTTTTGTTGGATTTTATGTCTTATTATTTTGGTGTCGCGTATATATTTTGTGTGTGTTTGTGCTGGCATGTTTTGTGTTTGTTTGTGCTTGTTTTGTGGGGGATTGAGGTCAGTAGAGAGCTCGTTGCACGAATAGGGCGAATTTAGGATGGGGAACATGAATTTTCTTGGTGCAGGATGAATTGTAAGGGCAAATTTGAAATCGCAAGGAATTCTTCCCGACAACCATGATTTTGTGTACGTGCATTCGTGTGTTATAGGATTAAGGGTAATTTAGGTATTGTAAAATTTTGGAGTGTTTTTAGAAAATATTGTGGTGTGCAAATAGTCATGCTTGGCTCGGGAAATCAAACACACATTTTCAATGCTATAATGTTTAAAAAGTATTACTATTTGTTAATTGATGAAAACGTCCAACTAAATTTGTAACAATAACATATACATTCCTTCTCTTGTTCATAAACTATTGATTAAACAATTTACCCACACGCCTCGAATGTTGAGTTGATTGCATTTTAGGGCAATTTAAACAATTAAATTGTCAATAGGGTGCGTTTCTCATCCTAGTCAAAGAACCATCTGGATGGCTCGTATCCGTTAGATCCACTGCAGCTACATTTCTATTTCTATATTCCCAAAGTTAGAATTAGCAGTCACCAGCAAAATGAAGCCGAGAAATGGGCGCAAATAGAGGGTAAAAAAAAAAAAAAGACGACGAGCATTCGTTGGATTGAGAGACGAATCGCGAGTAGTAGTGAAACTCGAATTTTGGAGGAAAGAAGAAAGAAAATGGGTTGGGAGAGGGATAACGCCCAGCGGATTCTGACGAGATGGTTAATAGGTGGTCTCGTAATCGGAGTATCGTTGCTAGGTTGCCGTCTAGCTTTGCCGCCGTCTAATAACAAGAAGAAGAACAAGAGACCGATAAGGGTTTACATGGATGGCTGCTTCGACATGATGCATTACGGCCACTGTAATGCCCTTCGCCAGGCCCGAGCCCTCGGCGACCAATTAGTCGTCGGCGTTGTCAGCGATTCGGAAATTATCGCCAACAAAGGTCCCCCGGTTACTCCTCTTAACGAGAGGTCAGATTCCCAAATTAATTGTTAATAATAATTATTCTATATTGATTTCCAAATTTTTAAATATATATATATATATATATATATATATATATAATTATTTATTATTATTTCCACCATAGGATGATCATGGTTAGTGCTGTAAAATGGGTGGATGAAGTTATTCCTGATGCTCCCTATGCTATCACCGAAGAATTCATGAGAAAGCTGTTTGATGAGTATAATATCGATTACATTATCCATGGGGATGATCCTTGCGTTCTTCCGGATGGGACGGACGCTTATGCCCTTGCTAAGAAGGTTGGCCGATATAAACAGATTAAGCGCACCGAAGGGGTATCGAGCACCGACATTGTCGGTGTGTACTTTCCTCTTTCATACATTTTAGCTCTTTCTATATATGTGGCGATAAGATAAATTATGGCATTAATGGTTAATTTTCTATATGTTGGGTTTTTATATTTGGAAAGAATAGTGTGAGAAAATTGCTTGGAATAAAGAGAATGAATTTTAAGATTGATGATAATTGAAATGATAACTATATGTGATTGATGATTGGAAAAGTGAGAATGAGCATAATTTCTTGATTAGGTCGTATGCTACTCTGCGTGAGAGAGAGGTCAACTGGAGATAAGCATAGCCAGTCGTCCCTGCAGCGACAATTCAGCCATGGTCACAGCCACAAATCTGAAGATGGTAGCACTGGTAGTGGGACCCGGGTATCTCATTTCCTGCCTACGTCTCGTAGGATTGTCCAATTCTCAAATGGCAAGGTGCGTGAATTAATTATTGGGAGCTTGTTTTAATGTGATTTCTAAACCCCAGCAATATATACTAATAAAATATGAACGAACGGAATATTATAGCGTATGTAATTGGAGGTTGAGAAATATATTTCTTTAAACCTTAGCTCATACTTCAATATCGATTTGCTTCACCTTTATGACTTTGTTTTGCATTCAATCCGAGCTTTGAAGTGTGTCTCGTGGGACAGGATGAGTTAGTAAATCTTTTTTATTAATAATGTCATAATTCGTGCAGTTTATTAATTCTGTGTGTAGTTATTGTGTTATAAATGATGGTATATTGGTATTTCAGTTGTTCAAATATCATTGAGATTTTTGTTGCTTATTTTAGGGGCCTGGACCTGATGCTCGCATAGTTTACATAGATGGCGCATTTGATCTTTTCCATGCTGGACATGTGGAGGTATGTGATGATTTGATCTTGTTAAATTTGATCGGATATGTTTTTTTTTTTTGTCAGTTTCTGTTGGTTATAATCTCTATTGAATTTTCTTGCTGCACTTCATTTTCCGTTTTCTCTGTTTATGTTATAGCTTTGGTTAATAATTTGTATGGTTTATACAGGTTCTGAGACTTGCTCGAGGGCTTGGTGATTTTCTTCTTGTTGGCATTCATACCGATCAAACTGTCAGGTCTGATCTTTATTTTCGCTATTCATCTAACAATAATTAATTCACTTCTTTGTTCTTTATCATTTTGTCTGTATTGGTCATGTTTTTTACGTGTCAAAATCATATCGTGCTGTAATGTCTTTTGGCTATGACTAGGTGAGGCTTTCTGAAAGTTAGCATATTAACAGACTGAGCCATTATTCTTAACAATCATCCCATCTTATGCACAAAATTATCTGTTATGGAAAGTTAAGGGTTGGTGGTATTTCTTAAAGAGAGACACCCACTCCTTTAGGTGAGGATTAAGAAAAATGGAGTAACCTCTTCTTTTTTTTTTAAAAATAATTATTTAATAAGCATATGTAATTTGTACAAATTCTCATCTGATCATTTTTTTCCTCACGAATCCATATAAAATCTGCATAATTTTGATATTTTTTCGTAGATCTGTATGTTAAATAGATCTGGTTTGGTGCTGGTTTGACTAATGTAGCCCAACCTGAGCCCATTGGTCACTTCACACTGTTTTGTCAGCCCTATTTTGTCCCAAATGGAGCATTGAATATTATTTTGTTGGCCTTAATAGGAAGAAAGAAATGCACATATTCCAAACCAAAATCCTTTAACACATGCGCGTTATGTTTACACAAACTATACACACACATATATATTCCAGCTGTGTCCTATCCGATTCTTTACGAATTGACTTATACACTCAACATTCATAGCTTACTTAAGAGTTTCAACAATTCTGTTAAAGTTAAATTTTGAGGGCAGATTGACAATTTTCCAGTGTCGTGTTGATTGCAGTTCACATAGAGGAGCTCACCGCCCAATTATGAATCTGCATGAAAGAAGCTTGAGCGTTTTGGCTTGCCGATATACAGATGAGGTTATTATTGGTGCTCCATGGGAGGTGTCAAAGGATATGGTGAGTATGGAATACATGATTTTGTAGTTTAGTATCATATAACTATGTCTCGCCTTTCCATTCAGATGGTGATATAAAATTAACAAATAACTAGAGACGAAAGATGTAGGTAGTTATCAGAAGAAAAAGGTAATGTCTAATAATTACCCTCCCAATTCTCTTTCTCTGCTGTGGCCTTCAACAATTTGATGGCAACAATTTCCAGCTGCTGCAGTATGTAGTTTTTGCTTTTCAGGTGCATCCTTATAATTATTTATGTATATGGCTACGGGCTTCTAACCATCAATGATTCTGAAAGAATAAAGGAAGTATGAATACTCTTGTAATTTTCGCACCATGGACATACACATCCAAGCTGACTAAAGATCCTTAGGGTGTGCGATTGGATGCTATTTTGTTTTGAAAATGAGTGAGAATAGTGATGAAAACATTTTGAAAGAATGAAATAATCATTTTGAGATTGTGAATGGAAATGTAATGATTAAAGTTGATTTAATTAAAAAATAGAAAAATAATGATTGGTAGTTAGAGTTATGCGAGTGTCTGAATATTGAAAATTATGGGTAAATGTGTAATAATGATTAGTGATTGAATAATGAGTTGAGGTAATTGGTGGGAGAAAAAAGTGAAAATGGATGATTAGTTGTTGTTATTTTATTATTACTATTATTATTATTATTATTTTTTTTAATCTCGACTTGGGATTTATTTTATTTTTTATGCCAAATGAATTGATATCCAATCACACCCATACAGTGACTTGTGAAACTCTATGGTAGTAAATTATGTAATGTTTAATTTGAGCTGTAGCATCTCCATAGTGTTGTGGTTCATTTTTGTAAAAGATGATGGTGCAAAACTTAAGTGAGAAAAAATACGATCCATTTACATTGAATTTTTTACAAATTGAATGCTTTGATCTTCCTTACCTCATTGCTTCACTATATGTTATAAGGTTCAGTTATGCTTATTCATGATTTCGTGTCATGGATTATACTACCAAGAGTGAAAAAAACAACAAAACTTTTTCCTTAAGTTCAAGTTTTTTCCCAAACGCCGAATGTCATATATGTAAATCTCGTTGCTGCAGCTAACAACATTCAACATCTCTTTGGTTGTACATGGAAGTGTAGCTGAGGAAAATGATTTTCAGAAGGTATCTATATGTATATCTATAGTTTAATAATCTTGGTCCATGTAACATATATATAAAATATCAGCTGGTTGTTTAGATTTTCTGATTTATATTTATTATTTATTATTTTTTCCAAAAAGGTTCTTACATTAGCTAATTATGTAGGAGAAGCAGAGTAAATATGATGTTCCAATCAGCCTTGGTATCTTTAAGGTACTGGAAAGTCCTCTGGAGATTACAACTAGCACAATAATCAAAAGGATTGTATCAAACAACGAGGCATATCAGGTTTCATCTCTGCTAAGAGCTTCTAAGAATTAGTTTTCTCTTCACTTATTTCTCATTACTTGAATATATTGGACGAAAAATTCGGGCTAAACCGGTTTTGTGCAGAGACGAAATGAGAGGAAGGCTGAAAGCGAGAGAAGGTATTATGAAGATAAAACTTACGTGACAGGTGATTGATGATTTGACTTTGCAGTCTTGGAGGTAAATGCGTAAAACCTATTCTTTATTCCACTTGTATTATACATAGTAATATTAATTATCAGGTGGTTATGGATCTAAATTTTTTTTTTCAGGTTTCAGAGGACTTGTCGACGTGATGCTTTGTGAACATTCTGATGATAATAAAGAGAATCGTCTCACTATTAAAGTTTTTGTCTTTGTTTTTTCACTTGGATTGATGACATATTAGAAGCTGTAGAACAAAGAACACATTAGCATGATATAAGCAAATCGGTGTATTTAGCTTTTCATCATCTCGTAGAAGTATTTACCATTATGTTATGTAGGTTCAGAGAGGATCTAAAATGGCCGATATTTTGCAGCCAAATAGGGGAAACGCAACTATTCAAAATTTTGTTTTGTTAGGAAGCACATCTTGTAGTGCCTTTGTGGTTGTGTTGTGTTAATTTATTTGTTGTGTAATGAATAGTTTTGCTTATTCATTTTTTTCAAAACAATGCATTTCTGAAGATGATATTGCTGTCTCCCATTTCATGTATTTTGTTGCAAATTTATAGGTCATGACCAGAGTGTTATTTTTAGTTCTACCAATTAAATGCATATGAAAAGCTTAGTCCACCTATGTATTTTTAAATATTTTATTATACGTGTATATTCATGTATATAGCATATGCAATAACATATATAGAATATAAACTAACATAAGAACAAAATAATATACGACAAAATCATAATCGAACTTATGATTTTACTCCGTCGTTTAGCTTTTGAAAAAGCATCATCATTTAGCTTTTGCACCCACCCACCAAACCCACATATGTATATAATATAATGTTAAATGTGATTTTGCAAATCTATTCCACTTGATTAAACCAACGAATTCAAACGTGTTTTTTCTGTTCATGATCCAGATCCTATGCTTGTGATATTTATGCATTTCATCTTTCTTCTACAAAAGAAGGTGACTACAATTCACTGGATATCGAATACTCAGTCTTTTTTCTTGTTCCTAGAGGAACCCTCCGATCAATTAGGGCCTTGTTTGATTGGTTTTTTTTTGGAGAAGCTTACAGTTTATTCTCTTCGAATAAGTTCTTTTTGGTCGTTTGGTAGTTTTTCTAATAAGCTCTTAACCTTATTCGGAAAAATTCATTTTTATGATTATATTGTTATAAATATTTTATTTTATAAATTTACATTATTTTACATCTTGCGAATATTTTACTTGACAAAGAAATTTTTATTTATTATTATAATTGTTTTCATATATTGAATTGAGACACAATCAACAATATTCATATGCACTTCTTTCATTAGTTAATATGAACTCACTGTCAATTTAATTCGTGAACAATCAATAAAAAAGCTTCCTTATACTTGTTCGTAGCTACAATTGTCAACAATGGTCCACACACAACTCGACAGTATTCTGAATAACCTTAATTAATCAAAAACGTACAAGGAATCTCAACATAAATTAAGTCTTTTAACACAACTACAACAGTACCTTATCATGATACGGATATTGTTAATATAATTACCACATAAATGAATATGAGCTAATTTTCAAACTACATACATCAACAAGCAGTTAGAATTCAAGCTTTTTGCATATTCCCTTGTCAATGTTTCTGAGCTTGTCAGTGGACTTGATCTTGGTTGGAGCTCCAGGACACGTTTCAGCAATCCAACTCAAGCGCGGTGCAGATTTAGGTGTCCCGGGCCCATCGGGGCCCGAAACCATTCCGAGCTGTTGCTCCGAAACAATAGCATCCACTATAGTCCCGTAGACGATCCGAAACAAATAATGCTCCTCGTCTTCATCATCGGATATTACATCCATGCCCGATTCAACGCTAGTAATCAAATTCGTGTCGCACATGAAATTGAGCCGCCGAACAACATGGACCCGAGATTCTTTGCCCTTATATTTACTGTGGTGAGGAGCAAGCACGCACTTATCGGGACCCGGAGCGAACGAATCGAACAACGCCTCTTTTGGGGTTTGTGAGCTATTGCTGTGTAGCTCCGGGGACGAAACAACCACTGTGAGTGGGGATGCAAATTCAGGCCGTTGTTCCACATTTTCTCGATTGGGGTCGGGTGTTAGTGGCACTATTGAAGGAGGTGAAAAGGATTGAGAAAGCTTATTTGCTTTTTCAACCATGCCAGTGGATAATTTTTCATGTACACTAGTGCCCATATTGTGTTGTATCCAACAGTCACCCTAAAATAAGAAAGGGGGAGTTTTTGGAATACAATTAATTAATTAATTAATTAATACTACAAAAATATTCCAATTTAAGGAAAGGATACATAATCAACCAGCTGGAATCTGAATTGGGGCCAAATGAATAATAATATAAGAAAATTTTCCATAATTGATTCTGCAAACCTAAATTACCCATGGAAATAATATCATTATCATGTTGATGTTGGCGAGAAAAAAAATAAAAACAGGAAAAACAAATTAAATTGAGTGATGGCAAAGCCCTAGCAATTGAAATAGAAATAGATACATACCTTTGTTTGATTAGAGACGAAAAGGGGAAAGCTGAAAGATCTGAAACAGACAGAGGTTGAAGTTGGAACTCAAACTGAATCTGGGTTGCGCTGCACGTTTTCTACGAATTTAAGTCTTTAAACCATCTTTTTTTTTTTTTTTTTTTCGGTTTATTATTTCTTTGGCCGACTGGTTTGGTCTGTCTTTCTTCGAGACTTGAGAAATAGCTGCCTAAACAGTACACGCGGTTTTATTTTATATTGTCACTATCACTCATAAGTAGTAGTGCCTACCCACATCTTGACCGTCCTTATCAGTGCTTCACACGTGAGGTGAGATGAACTCCATCACATGTCCTCGCGTTTAAGGTTATTGTCTTATTGACATCCTAAGTTAGTTAAAAAGGACATAGTTCAAAGTTTTACACGTATATATATTCTATAGATTTTTTTTTTTATTGGGGGGCAATTATGTTAAAATATTGATTTAATGTAAGAATTAAATGCTATACAAATTTATGAAAGTACATGTATAATATAGGAATAATGTTTATTTTAGTAATATTTTGGTATATATATGCTTATTTTAGTAAATTTATATATTGGAAAATATTCAAGTGAAAGTTTAATATGTTTATTATTATTTTCAAATATTTATATTTATTTATAATATTACAAAAAATAATAGCATATGTGAAACCAAGTAATATCATATCCACACACATTTTAATCTTATTTTCATTTTATGCAATATATATATTTATTTAAGAATTATGAAATAAGGGTGTAAAAATCGTTAGACGCTAGCCGATCGCCTGATTAGCGCATAGGCGTCGCCTAGAAACCCAAATCTTAACTTATTTTTCTTTTTTAATTTTTACTTTTTCTCGATTTTCCCCGATTTCTGGCAGCCTAAGGTGCCTAGGCGGCCGCCCAACTCAATTTTTTGCCGTCTGAATCTTTTTTTTTTTTGTGGCTGATTTGGACAAAATTGGTTCGGTTTATGCTAGCCTAGAAACTAGGTGCCTGACCGCTCATTATTTTACTTAGAGATTGTTGGAGTTAAAAAACTTGTTCGTTTATACATTCTATCCAACCGCAAGTATAGAGTTTAGATATAGTACAAAAGGAGTAAGGTCGAATCCACAAGGACTATATAACGGTTTAATATTGACAAGTATATAGATAATGTATTATTATATAAACAATATGAATTGATTTGGGCTTGTCGTTTTACAAATGATTAACTTAAACTTATTCAAATTATGAACTATAAAATTATCAAAAAGTAAGGCACAATTTGTAAAATTGAGAAGTTCAAGTGTTAAAGAGATATTCAAGAGTTTGGGGTCGTAATGAAATCTTAATGCTCATCATTTTCATTCTATCAAGTATATTGTGATTCAATTCACTTATAGGACAATCAGAATTGTAGTTTAACCATTCTCTCGAAGTGATCAAAACGAAACAACGTATTCGTTTGAAATCATACTCAGGATTTCCAAAAGACTTTAAAGATTTTTACGACTTCACTATTAATCTCAAACCATTTTGTTGATTAGAGTGTTTCGTGTTCGAAAGTCTATTGATAAACATCATCTCTTGAATTATGATTATCAAACTATTCATTTTGAAAGGTTGTCAAACAATTGCAACTTTTAGAAACTCAAATGGTGTCAATCACTTATGAACCAATAAAACCAAAATACGAAAATAAATAAAAAAGATCATATACTTGAATCGAAAGAATTATCAAATATCATTCATTTCAAACTCCAAAATAAGGAAAATTAGCTAGACATATTTGTAAACTTAGTCAAGTATTTCATCGGATACTTAGTTTATATAATGAAAAGTAAAAATGAAAACTAAACCCTTGAAGCATGCAGATCTTTCAATCTTCGTGCTTCGTGTTGTTTCTCCTTTGAACTCCTTCACAAACTCACTCAATCTGATGATGTTTTTCCAATGAAAACTGGTTCTTTTGAATAGTTCCCTGGGCCAACTTTTATAGTTCAAAATAAACCCCAACCATTAAATTATATTTTTAGCCATTTTGTAACGTTCTTGGCTCGTTAGCAACTGGATTATCGGTTGCTAATCAGGTCACTAGTGGTCGTCGTAAAAACAAAATACAGTAGTAATATGGGTAGCGACCGCTAAATGGGTCGCTGTATCAAGCCGTAAAAGTGCTCCACATTAGCGGGCAGAGTATCGAATGCTAGTGGGATCTATACTAGACTTCTAGGCTCTGTCAGCTCATGGCTGCGTGGGTCAGGGCCTAATGGATTTTTCTTTCCCTTGGCCTTAGTTGAACTCTCTATTATTATTATTATTATTATTATTATTATTATTATTATTATTATTATTATTATCATTTTTGAGCTCTTTTAAGACCATATAAGACATACAAAACACGTAATAACATCCAAATAATATAAAATGAAGTTAAAAAATGTTACATATGCACGAAAATAAATTGAAACCTAACTACATAAGTCTTAATACATGCATAAAACTCGTGTTTACCCGCATCACATATTCTGATTTTTACAACACTGCCAATATATAATTTATTAAAAATAAATACATAAGTCAAAATTATGAAAATTAAATTAAGTGCTATTTAATTTATCAAATGATAATTTCTTGCACTCATTTTATTTTGGCATAAATTACATTGGTGCCCTTAGATAATCTACTATGCTTATTTCCACTTGAGAGTATCATTGAACGAAGTTCATTTGATCTGGCATGGTTAAAAAGAGAGGTCCTCTCTTATTTTATTTGGAGAACGTGCTTGATGAGTCAGCAAAGAAAAACATTTTTTTAATAATCGAATCATCAAAAAACTCTGTGCATATGATTGAGAACTTTGTTTTTCATCAATTGTTCAATAAGGAGTAAGGTGAATCTCATTTATTTTTATTTAGGTTCATCCAAATTATTCATAACTTAAGCACATTATCAACTAAGTAGAAAAGACATTAAGCATTGGACATGTCAATAATTCTATGACAAAAATATTAATTATTGTTACGCACACTTGTTAAATGACAGTATAAGTCAAAACGACCTGATGGATACAGGTCGCATGACTATAGAATGACACAGCGACCTGATGGATATAGGTCGTATGACTACAGAATGACATGGCGACCTGACAACCCCAGGTCGCACGATTGGCGACCTAATAGATTCAGGTCGCATGGATTGCGACCTGATAAGTTCAAGTTAAGTGAGTACCGACCTGGCAGGTCTCAGCATTAGAAGTCTACATGGAGCCTACATCACGTCGGATGACGTCAGCCCTAGCACAGTACAATCCAGCCTACTACAGCTGTTGATAGTACTGTAGCAATGTCAGCCACACGATTATAGCTAACTGTTATCATATGTACTGTGTCAAATCTGACCATAGGATCTAGGGCAACCCTAGTCAGCTATGTTGCTATAAATAGCCGTGTATTTCATTGATGTGATATATGGAAAAGATTACCAAAAATATAAACAGTACATTCTCATTTACTCATCTTGTGATAGCTCTCCTTTCATTATATCAGCTCGCTATGAGCTAGCTATTTTTCTTTCATGGTATCAGAGTAGGTTTGAGGGCCTGACTCTGTTTTCCTTTGCAAAATGTATCACAATAGCTCTTCCTCCTCAAACATAACCTCCTCATCTCTACCCCCAATCTTTTATCCCCAAAGCCATCTAATTTCAACAAAATTAGATGAAAATAATTACTTGATCTGGAGACAACAAGCCTTGACGACCATTAAAGTCTATGATCTTGAAGCATTCATTAAGAAAAAGGGTCTACAGCTCCACCACAGTTTTTAACTGATGAAGGAGAAAACCAAATAAACCCCCTCTTTTCTACATGGTAAAGGCAAGATCAGATCTTAGCCTCATGGATCCTGTCCTCTCTAAGTGAGAGTATTCTTGTTTTAAATGTTGGTTTCAATACATCCGAAAAAATATGGTCTGCTCTTGAGAACAATTTTGCCACGCAGTGTCAAGCCAAGATAATGCAGTATAGGATAATGTTGCGGTCCTTGAGAAAGAATGCCTTGTCTATGAAAGAGTATTGGGAAAGATGAAGTCTTGCTGTGATGTTTTAGCTTCCACGGGAAACAAGATCTCTGAAAATGATCAGATCCTGCATATCTTAGCTAGATTAGGAAGTGAGTATGACTCAGTGATGGTTAATGTGACGTCCAGGCCGCAGCCTTACACGCTAGCTGAGCTGCATGCTCTTTTACTCAGCTACGAGGCCAGATTGGAAACCAATAACAATAATACTTCGTATGTCAATACAGAAGGATCTCAGCCATCTGTCAATGCTGCAACACAGGTCAACGCTGCAAGAGTCAACAACAATTATCAATAAAACAGAGGAAGCTCAAGAGGTCGGGGAGGTGGCAGAAACAGTTTCAGAGGAAGTAGGGGAGGAAGAAGAGGCTGCGAAGGAAGATCGAATGGAGGAGATAGGGTTGTCTGCCAGATCTGCTATATTTCTGGACACACAGCAAATGGGTGCTGGTACAGGAATGGCAACTCCTATAGTAACACTCAATCCTACCAGCAGCCAGTTCGAAACCCTTTACTGCACATGGCATAGTTTGGGAATTCTGGAAGCATGAGCTCGCATTCGGACTATGATACTGATACTCTCTGGTTTCCTGACTCTGGAGCAACTGCGCACGTGACAAATGACCTCGCAAATCTAAATGTGGCCTCAGAATATTCTGGAGGGAACAGACTCCAAATGGGAAATGGAGCCGGAGTGAACATTACCCACATTGGTAACTCCTTTCTCAAAACTCCTCTCACTTCTAAAACCTTTTTACTCAAAAATCTACTTCATGTTCCCTCAATCACTAAGAATTTGCTCAGCGTTTCCAATCTTGCCTCTGATAATAATGTCTTTTTTGAATTCCATCCTTCTTATTGTCTCATTAAGGATCAAACCACCAAGGCCATCTTGCTAAAAGGAACAGTTAAAGATGGACTATATCATTTTCATCTATATACCACCAAGCCAGCCACTTATCATCCTTTATCTGCACCACCTTTCGTCATGCGACCTGCTCAAACTTGCCTCGTTTCAAGTTCTTAGAATAAAGAGCCTATTTCTGATATATGGCATTCTGGATTAGGTCACTCTAGTCAAGATGTAATAGATAAGGCTCTGAAAAGCCGTAATATCCCTTATAACAACAATAATAAAGGTTTATCTTTGTGTTCCGCTTGTATGTTAGCAAAAATTCACAAGCTTACTTTTCCTGACTCTCATTTTACTAGTTCCCAACCTCTTGAACTTATTCACTCCGACCTCTGGGGACCTGCCCCTATCAAATCATCAAATGGTTTTATTTACTACGTTAACTTTATCGATCATTTCATTAGATATACGTGAATTTATCTTCTAAAGTCCAAATCAAAAGTTTCAGATGCCTTTATCCATTTTAAAAATCTTGTTGAAAATCAACTAAACTGCAAGATCAAAAATTTTCAATCAGATGGTGGGACTGAATATAAACCTCTTGCTAAAGTTTTTCAAGATAATGGTATAAATTATAGGATATCTTGACCTTATACACTAGAGCAGAATGGTGTATCTGAAAGGAACATAGGCATATCGTGGAGATGGAATTGTCTTTGCTTGCTCACTCAAACCTACCTCTTAGGTTTTGGGATGATGCCTTCACTACTCCTGCCCACATTATTAACAGAGTTCCGTGCAAAACAAATCTTTATAAAATTCCTCTTGAGTGTCTCTTCAATCAGCGACCTGATTATAACTTATGGTTTTTGGTTGTCTCTGCTATCCGCACATCAGACCCTATAATTCTCACAAAATTCAATACAGGTCGGTTCCATGTACTTTCCTTGGTTACAACACTTAGTACAAAGGTTACAAAGTTCTGTTACCTTCTGGGAAGGTAATAATCTTCAGAAATGTTGTGTTAAGTGAGCATGAATCCCCATACAGGTCTAAACAGGTCGCTAACTCTCCACACTTCAGTTTGTCACCTCTGCCATCCATACTATCGCCACCCCAATACCATACTTTTCCCATTCCACATTCCGAAGCAGACACACCATCCACGCCTCTGAATAATGTTCCCACATCTCCAGTCTCATTGCCTGATCACGCTCCTCTTTCCTACCAATCACCTCCGTGAAGTCACTGCAACACACCTCAAAGCTCTAACACTATGGTTCCCCTCGTTGTGCAATTACCACCTCTTTCTCCTAATCACTCTAGTCCCTCTCCACCATGTCCACCTCAAAATTTTCATCCCATGCTGACCAGGTCCAAAGCTGGTATTCACAAACCTAAAATACTCTCTGCCAAAGTCATCAATGAGGATGATGAACCATTGAATGCTCACCAAGCCCTTCAAATTGGAGTTTGGAAACAGGTTATGCAGGCTGAATACAATGCACTAATTAAAAATCGCACTTGGACTTTGGTTCCATCACCTGAGGGGAGAAATATAATTGGTTGTAGATGGGTGTTTAAAACCAAGAGAAACACCGATGGATCAGTTGTTAGACACAAAGCAAGATTGGTTCCTCAAGGTTTCTCTCAGCGAGCTGGTTTTGATTTCTCTGAAACCTTCAGTCCAGTTGTCAAGCCAACAACAATAAGGATAATCTTAAGCATTGCTGTTTCTTGTGGATGGGATGTTAAACATCTTGATATTAATAATGCATTCTTGCATGGCGACCTACAAGAAGTGATTTACATGAAACAACCTCCCGGTTTTGAACAAAAAGACAAACAGATTTTATGCAGGCTCACCAAAGCCATTTATGGGCTTAAACAGGCCTCTAGAGCATGGTGCGGCAAGATTCAAGAAATACTCCAAGGTCTTGGATTCACAGGTTCAAAAGGTGATGCTTCTCTTTTTTGCAGGTTGAAGAATGGGTCAAGAATTTATCTCCTCATCTATGTAGATGACATACTGATTACAGGGAGCGATGAGAATGAGGTCGATTCAGTAGTTGCCAATTTGAAGAAGGTTCTATCACTGAAGAAGTTGGGCAGTGTTAAACAGTTTTTGGGAATCCACTTCACCTCATCCGCTGATGAAATACATTTGAGTCAAGGACAATACATAAGAGAGCTTCTCAAAAGTGCTAATATGCTATCATCTAAGTCGGTTCTCACTCCAATGATTACTTCAAACAACCTATCTAGATTCAAAGGAAGAAGCACAGGCATAAATCTTACTCTTTACAGAAGTCTAGTCAGAGGTCTACAATATGTCACTATTACGCGACCTGAAATTTCCTTCAGTGTTATCAAAGTTAGTCAATTCATGGATAATCCCTTAAACACGAGATGACGAGCACTAAAGCGAATTTTGAGATACTTGACAGGCACTATTGACCATGGACTGAGAATAACAAAAACTACAAATCTTCATTTGACTGGTTTTTCTGACTCTGATTGGGCTGCCGACCTAGATGATAGAAAGTCTATTAGTGGTTCCTGTATCTATCTTGGCAATAATATTGTATCATGGAGTCCGAAGAAACAGGGTTTTATGTCGAGGTCAAGCACTGAGGCGGAATACAGGAGTTTAGCGAACACTGCGACAGAGATGACGTGGATAGGATATCTGCTCAAGGAATTGAAAATTGGATCAGTTCGCACGCCTACCGTATGGGTAGACAATCTGAGCACGATTGCTCTGGCATCAAATCATGTCCTACATGCAAGAACCAAACACATTGAACTTGATCTTCATTTTGTTAGAGACAAGATTCTTTCACAACAGCTCGCGATACAACATGTTCCTTCTTCAGAACAGATAGCTGATATTTTGACAAAACCTTTAAGCGAACAATTCTTCACCAAGCTCAAAGACAGATTGAGAATCATGCCCAAGAGCTCGTTCGAATTGAGGGTCCATGTTAAACGACAATATAAGTCACAACAACCTGATGGATACAGGACGTCGCATGACTACAGAATGACACAACGACCTGATGGATACAAGTCGCATGACTACAGAATGACATGGCGACCTAACAACCCCAGATCGCACGATTGGTTACCTAATAGATTCAGGTCGCATGGATTGCGACCTGATAAGTTCAAGTCAAGTGAGTCCCGACCTGGCAGGTCTCATCATCAGAAGTCTGCATGGATCCTACATCACGTCGGATGACGTCAGCCCTAGCACAGTACAATCCAGTCTACTACAACTGTCGATAGTACTATAGCAATGTCAGCCACACGATCATAACTAGCCGTTATCATATGTACTGTGTCAAATCTGATTATAGGATCTAGGGCAACCCTAGTCAGCTATCTTGTTATAAATAGTCGTGTATTTCATTGATGTGATATATGAAAAGGATTACCAAAAATATATACAGTACATTCTCCTTTACTCATCTTGTGATAGCTCTCCTTTCATTATATCAGCTCGCTATGAGCTCGCTGTTTTTCTTTCAACACTCTCTATCATACACGCATGTGAAAAAAAATGATGTTTATCTTTATTTAGATGAATGTCCATGTAAATATATATTTATCATAAATAAAAATATCTATAAATATTCATATTCATTATAATAAATATTAATTTCCTATTTATCATAATCATCTCATTTGATAAATATTTATAATGACGTAACAAAGGTACAAATCATCCTAGTTGTGATTAATCATTTTATTGAAAATGCTCCAAACATATCCAATCCCATCCATTAGGTGTCTTGGCATTAGATAAATAAATAAATAATAAATACTATTTTCATTTATATTTTAGGCAATAGAGCAATAATTTGTGGTTGGAGGGATACTTTAATAATACAATCATTTACGTCAACACTTCATAATGTCTTAAAACATGTATTTTTATTTCTTCTAATAAAAAAAAAAATAGTATCAACATTTTACCTCTCACGTATATATAAATAGATATAGATATCCCAAGTTTCTCTTTTTTTTCTTTTGTTCTACCTAAAATAAGGATAGTTGGTTACGACGTGAACTCACATCCGGACATTCAGTTTTTGTTTGTGCATCCTTGATTGATCACATTAATCCCAGATTCCGTGGTGGTGCTCCGGTGGTAGCCGCCGGACAGGAATTCGATCGATCGATCCCAGCACAATACATCATTTTTCATACAGTATTAGGATGGCGTACAGGAGGAGGCAAGGGATGATGGGTAGATCAGGAACCTTCAAGGAGGAAACATATCCTCCGCCACGGGAAGCCGGAGGTGGAGGCACACCGCCGCCGCCGCCGCATTCCACATCCTCATCTCTGGCCGCCCAGGCCATTATGGCCTCCGCCGCCCACCGCGACTCCTCCCATTCCTCTGCCTATGCCCACTCCTCTTTCAAAGACCACTCTAAGGTACGTAAGCCTGTTGTATGTATATATATGTGTGATCTGTTTTTATTTTCCATTATTATAATAATTAGGAAATGATTAATTGACACCTTTTATTTCTACTTAAATTGTACCTACAAATTGATCTACATTGTATATTTGGGCTTTTTTTTCACTCATTTGATTATTTGGGATGTCTTTTCAACAAAATTGCACCATTATAGTTGTTGGTGTAATTTCTTGTATTTGATTAATTTAATTAATGATGATGCCTTAAATAAAAAACAATAAAAAAACAATAGGGAGGAGGAGGAGGTCCAACCTATGACTATACATCAATGGAAGGTTCGAATGAAGCAGGCAGCTTTTGGGGAGTTCTAGCCAGAAAAGCAAAAGCCATTCTTGACGACGATAACAACGTCCCTTATCACTCCGAATATCTTATCCAACCAACACCTCCTCCCGAACCCCTCTATTCCTCCAGACTAGATCATCATCAGGTCCGTCCCAAATATATGGTCCATTATTATTATTTTTTTAAACGTCCCAAATATATAGTCCACTGTATTAGCAACCAACACCTTTCGTTAAATAACGAGCTTCAAAAAGATAATTTGTTAGCTCTGAACTATATATTTGGGACGAAGGGAGTACATAAATATAATCCATTCTTAGGAACCAATTTTCTTTAGTGTGTTTTAAGAAATCATGTATATATTTGGTAATAAGCTTCTTCTTATGTCTTTCCAGGGTGATAATTCAAAGAAGACGGATAATCCTACTCTGCGCAAGGGACTGGATGCACTGACAACTTCAATGAACCGCATTGGGGACTCCATTGGAAATGCATTGGAGGTAAGTTAATTCAACCATTGGTGTGTGTGTGTGATGTTAGATCAGTTTGAAATGACATTAAATAATGAATTATGCGTCTGCTGCTGCTGCTACCACTACTACTACTATTGTTTTCGTTCTGTTTGTTGTTGGTGTTTGTTTTTCAGGAAGGACGCACGATTGTCGAAAGTAAGACTGCTGATTTAATACAAGAAACGCGTAAAATACAGATAAGGAGAAAAGAAAATCACGTCGAGGGATATCATGGTACAACGATGCAAAACCACACCAGCCAAGAAGATCTCCTCAAGGCATCTCGCGACGTAAGGTGGCCAGCCACTGTGTAATTAAAATTGGTGTTTTAATAAAACATGTTATAGTTAGCTAATTAAAAATCTTTCTTATAGGATGATTCTTAATTACCTTCATTTTACATATATCTTTTAATTTGGCGGATAATTAACGTACAGGTGGCAATGGCAACTGCTGCAAAAGCAAAGCTACTACTTCGGGAGCTAAAGACAGTTAAAGCCGACCTCGCCTTTGCAAAACAACGGTGTTCTCAGTTAGAAGAAGAGAATAAAATCCTCAGAGAGGCTCGCGAGAAGGGAGTTTTTCCCGCGGACGATGACATGGCACGTACTTATTCCCTTATATACGTTTGTTCATTCATTCCTTTTTATTTTGAAGGAAAGGATAAAAGATTTAATAAATTGGTTTATATTCAGATAAGGCTCCAACTGGAGACGCTTTTGGCGGAGAAGGCTCGGTTGGCCCACGAGAACTCAATATATGCCCGCGAGAACCGTTTCTTGAGGGAGATAGTGGAATATCATCAGCTGACGATGCAGGATGTGGTGTACTTGGACGAGGGGATCGAAGAGGTTACAGAAGTTTGTCCGGTGTCGAGGATGCTCTCCGTCTCACCACCGGCCTCACCGTCTCGCAGCTCTTCTGTGTCTAGAAGCTCTTCGATCGCCAAGGAGATGATGTCACTCTCAACGGCAACATCTCGAGAAAAGAATAATAACAATAATAATAATGACACCCCATCAGCTTAGGGTTAATAATAAGTTAACACTGCCTAATTCATTAGTGTGTGTTTTTTTTTCTCCCTTTTTTTTAATTTAAAATTTTTCATTTTCTAGTTGTTGCAAAGTTCTCTGTCCCTGTATTTCATGCACGTAGTACGGATTGGGAATTTGATGAACATGTAATTAAGAGTTAAGACTGACTGGTGTTGTGTTGTTAAATTGGTTCCTTTCTGTTATGGCAACTCTGGTTAATAATAATTACTCAATTAGGTGTGTAGGAATTAGTATTTCATTGCTTACCCTCTTCTTTACGGCTCGTTTCCGTGACAAAATAATGTCCGTCTTTTTGTCTCAACATATATACGTGTCCGTTCTAAAATATAAGGTATTTTTATTTATTGTTATTAAACTTATGTTTATATCTTCAATATGAGTATTGAAAATAAAAAAACAAAACACTAAATATTCGTTTATTAAATGAGTGTAGATCGACCATTTTATGCAATTATCCTAAGACGTAGGGTGTACTGTTTAATTATCACTGATGTTAGTTTGACTAGATTAACTTGAGCCGAACGGATCCCTTACCAAGCTAGCAATCTGAAACCTGTAATGTGCAGGTGCCCCACATAATCATGCAGTATATTATAAGATTAGCTGATTGATGTTATTGTTCAACTCAGAATGCGCTGGAGGATCGAAAATCGATAGCAAAATCGATAGCAGCTCGACCCGGTGAATGGGCAAGCTCGACATGATGGAAGGTCCTCTCGGTGCATGAATTCTGGGCTTTTGAGGCCCAACAACTGTTAAGGTTCGAGATGATAATTCAGAAAAGAGTTCTGAAAGAAGAATATCTTCTTTTGGTATGAGAATACCTAATTTCCTTCTAAAAAACAAGACTCCTTGCTTATTGACAAGTCTTTACTTCTTATAAATAGAGACTCACGTTCTTATTGTTAGAAGAATTTTAGTGGTGTTGAAAGTATCAACGGGTTCATGACTTGGTATTATCGAAATCCAATTCGATTGAGAGAATCAATGTGTTTCAAGCTTTAAAAAGTAAAGGGACAATGCAAATAAAGCAATTAAACTAACTAAACTGCACTAGGAAACGAAATAACATGTTGATCGGATGCCTCGTCGTATGCCTCAATATGTAAATGCAAAGCAATAATGAAAATAAGTAAGAAAATACAATGTTTCACCAAGTACAAGCATGCAAGTACAAGATACAACTATGCATATAATCCTAAATAATGCAAATAAGCAAAAATTGAAAGTATGAATGAAAAGAACAATGGAAATTGACGTCAAAGTTTGAAACTTTATGAAAAATAACAAGCAACAAAGAGTAGATCTAAAATTTGAGCATGAAACAAATCATGAAAATAAAAATTAAAATAAAGCATATGAAATACTTGAAATAAAAACGATCAAGGACTCGATCTATGACCTAGATGTTTCACTCATCTAGATTCCATGGACGATTCACAAGATCAAGCAAGAAATCAAGGTGCTAAGGTAAAAAGCATAACATGAAAAATAAGCATGAAATTGAAAAACAAGCATGAAAATGAAAGAAAACTTACTTGAATTAAAAAGAGAATTCCAAAACTTGAATGAAATTACAAAGAAAAATCAAAAACTCAAGGGAGTACTTGAATTCTTCTTGAGCTTACAAACCCAAGGAAAAGTTTGAAAATTAAATTTAGAGAGAGAAAATTATCCCAAACCCAAGCTTGGGTTGGGAGGAGGTGTTTTTTTTTTCTTTTACAAAATGAGAGTAAGGTTCTATTTATAATAGGTTTAATTGAGTTTAAATGGGCCAAATTAGCCAAAAAGGCTTGATTTTCCTAGGTTTGACCCAGGTTTGACCTAGTGGCGTTGTTGTTGGCGAGGCTGGGCGCTGCTAGGCATTGCTGGGCGTCAGTTTGGGCGAGGCTGGGCGCTGCTAGGCTTCACTGGGCGCCAGTTTGGGCGAGGTTAGGCGAGGCTAGGCCACCATTCCAGAATGTTAGCCATTTTTGGAGCCTATTCTTGGCACCGATTTGGGCACGCCTTGGCTTGAACTTTGGTCTCCAATGCCTTGGCCTATAAAATAGAAGTTTTTAAACGTAAAAACCCAAGAATTTCACCAAATCTCAAGATAATTAAACCAATTAACCCATTAAAATATAAAATTAGCAAGAAACACGAAAAACAATAAAACAAGAAAAACGACCTTAAAAAGTAACGAAAAATAACTCAAAACTACTAAAATCAATATAAAAATCTATCTAAAAACACAAAGAAAAATACAACAATTACATGCAAAACAACTACCACACACTTATCGGTTTGTTCATCCTATAACAACGAAAAGAATCGAGAATGTACATGCAATGAACATTATGCAAAAAGAAAAACCTCTGTGCTTATCCTTATTAATATGATGAAAGTATCAACATAAACTCGTTATCTTCAAGCATTGCTCGTATTACTCTTCTTCAAATGAAAACCAAATCGATGACTTCCTCTCAAATGGACTTTTGAGGGTGTTCGCTCAATTTGATCAAGTGTTTGTTATATGGGACGTGTATACGCTCAAATTGGATGATGCATGCACCTAGTCAAGACTTCACAAATCGGAAACTCAAAATTACCCATTGTACATGACCATACAAGAATCGAAAGAGGTCTTCATCTCGGGTTGTAATGTTGGCTCTTTGGTAAGGTATGGAATTTTTGGATATAGTGGCTAACACACGATCAAATGTAATCAACAATACACGAAAACTTAATTTATAAAACTCGAAGCTTATGACTGCTTCACCCTTCCCAATTCACCAAACTTTCCATTCGAAACCCTTTCGTCGTACACACTCTTTCCCGACGTTTATTTCACAACACTTAGAAGCTTTTTGAATTTGCTTCTTTTCACTAAATTTTATCCCTCTTTACATTAGGCTTTTCACTCGAACGCACGCTTTATCACTTTTCGTGATTTGTGTTGGAATTTTATTCTTTTTTGTTTTGTTTTTGTGTGTATAAGCAACCAAAACCCGAAACCCACAATCGATTTCCCTCACATTTCTTGTCAACTAATCATACACTCATACCTCACAATTTATGAAAGATATAAAAGCTAAAATCGAGCTCGACTAACAAGAAATGGGACATAGGCTCAAGGGGTCTCGTTTGGGATTTTTAAAGTAGCTTAAATATATGAATATGGCCAGAACAAGGGTGATATATGTGTCTCGAGGTCATTTTCGAATTCAATCATGTACGAGCAAAACTAAACCTCCTCAATGCAATTTTCATAAAAATGCAAGCAAGCCGATAAATCACACAAGGCTACTCACTAGTTTGCACCAAATTTTGGAAACAAAATTGATAGAGCTTTTAGAGCGTGCAATCTTTTTACGAGAAAATATTGATTATGTATATATAGGTGGGTTTTGAACGAAACACAATAACTCTTTACACAAGAGGACATAAACATGTAAAAATCCGACAAGTAAACTATTCAAACTTCCAAGCATGTGGAGCTGTTTAACAATGTAATAAACACACAAAAGATACAAAAACGACTCAACCATATAAACGCGTAAATAGTAAGCGTCACTTCGCCAAGAATGTGTCAATTTGCCAAGAATCGAGTTAAAAAATACAAACCATGCTTTTTAAAACCCGAACCCTAACCACCTACCACCCCACACTTAAACCATGCCATGCCCTCATTGTATTTTAATGAAAATCAAGTAGAATGAGGGTGAAATAGAAACTTCCTTAATCGAGCAAGTTTGAGTCGAGCTCGGTGGGGTCCACTTAAGCATCAAAGCAATCCAAGCAAAAACCGAGCACGACTTGTTTCTCCCGGCTCCATGAACGCTACCCTCTTATCAAATCGCCCAAGATTGAAGTCGGAAAACGAAACCCTATAAAAGCAAACCAAACAAAATCAAAAACATAAAGACCAAAAAGAACCAAAAGACAACTCTGAAATATTTTTTAGTTTTTTTAATTTTTCAAATGTTTTTGGATTTTCATTTTAAGAAGAAAAAAAAAAAAATAAACGAGAAGAACTTGGGTTGCCTCCCAAGAAGCGCTTGTTTAACGTCACTAGCTTGACAAACTCTCTTTTGATCAAGGTGGAAAAATAACGGGCGGGTCCACCAAAATAATTTCCTCCTTGTCGGGAAGATCCACTCTTTGGAACATTCTCGACACATTGAATAGCTCAAATAGTATTCGACAAAAAGCAAACGTTCCAAGCGGGCAATTGAAGCTCGTCTCGACTCAGTCTTCGGGTGGAATAGTGGTTTTGAAGTGTCCCGATGACTCATCGAGAAAACTAAAAGAATA
Organism: Phtheirospermum japonicum; assembly: GCA_014905375.1. NCBI lineage: Eukaryota > Viridiplantae > Streptophyta > Magnoliopsida > Lamiales > Orobanchaceae > Phtheirospermum > Phtheirospermum japonicum. Next base: position 573,595 of record BMAC01000587.1, read on the forward strand.
TTGGCCAACTAGCTTGTTCAACCTTTGATCGACAAATGGGGAAGGGAAATTATCTCTCTTGGTATACACTTTCAACTTCTTAAAATCGATCAACTTCCTACAACCCATTGTAACCCTCGTGGCCAACAACTCTCCTTTTTCATCCTCGAAAATGAACATGTCGCTTTTCTTTGGCACCAAGTCAATGGGATTCACCCACTCGCTCTCGGCGAGTACGAACATTAAGCTTTCCCACAACAATTTCCAAATCCCGACTCTCATTATTTCATCAAAACTCAAATTCCAAGGGCTAACTCTCTCAACCACTCCGGGTCTCCAACCAATAGCATCCTTAAGAATTTTAAACCCTTAAACCATCCTCTCCTCCTCTTCTTCTCGGTGAAAACTTGCAAGGATAATAATCGACTTTCTCTCTCCTCCCTCCTCAAGATAATCGCCAAGCTCTCCAATCATTTCATCATAAATTTCCACCTCCCCCACCAATAATTTGCCGGTGCCCTCAACGACACAATCATAATCTCCTTCACTTACGTCGTTGGCACCTTGAAACACAATGGGCTCGTCGGAATGGAAAAGGGGCTCATCATCCTCACAATGATCCTCAAAATAGACTTCTCAGCCATTCTCCTCCTCGTTGCTCCTTTCCTCCATAAAAAAATTCTCGACCAACTCCTGAGCCACGTCCATGCGTAAGCAAACCTCGAAGGATATACTTGATGGATAGGGTATAGGGGCATCGAGAATATTCTTTGCAAAATTGGGGAGGGTAGAATCGGGAAGAGGAAGAATACTCGTAATAGAAACCACCTCCACCTCGGACGGCAGAACAATCGCATTATCAACCACCCCACCACTTCCAATGGCCATGACCTCAATAGGATGCGAAGGTTGGCTTGGAAATTCGTCTTCCTCATTCGCTTGCTTCAACATATGCACATCACTTTGCAATTTCTCAATTGTAGCCTCGAGAGCATTGAACTTAGTATCGAACGAAGCCAATGTGACGAAAAGTGTTTGCAATTGTTGTAAAATAGCCAAGAGATTCGGATCGGAGGGCGGAATAGGAGCAATCATCGGAATATGGCGGGAGGGAGGGGCAGTTTGGGCATTGGAGCTCACACCGCCAAATAACTCATACGGATCGGGAGTTTGAGCACTATTGTTGGCACCAATCGGGGTATGATTGAAATTGTAAGCATGAGGACTTCCAGACGGGCCTGGATTTGGATTTTGCATGTTCGGACATTGATTAGAAGCACCATAACCCTCGTACGGACCATTCGTACCCATGTAGCCATTATACCCGACATGGTTTGCACCATGCCCTCCCATGCCGGGTCGACCATAGTCGAATCCACAATTGGCAACGTGGTTTGCACCATGCCCTCCCACATTGTCAAGGCCAATATACAACATCTCATTCCCAACATGGTTTGCACCATGCCCTCCCATGTTGGAGATGTATCCACCATAGCTATACATACCTAACATACTAAACAAAAACGCAAAATAACAAAGAAAGCTAAAAACACAAAGAAGCAACAGTCAAATCGAAAGCCTTAACCAAACCGAGTCGCAACGGCACCATTTTGTTAGAAGAGTTTTAGTGGTGTTGAAAGTATCAACGGGTTCATGGCTTGGTATTATCGGAATTCAATTCGATTGAGAGAATCAATGTGTTTCAAGCTTTAAAAAGTAAAGGGGCAATGCAAATAAATCAATTAAACTAACTAAACTACACTAAGAAATGAAATGGCATGTTGGTCGGATGCCTCGTCGTATGCCTCAATATGTAAATGCAAAGCAATAATGAAAATAAGCAAGAAAATGCAATGTTTCACCAAGTACAAGCATGCAAGTACAAGGTACAACTATGCATAAAGTCCTAAATAATGCAAATAAGCAAAAATTGAAAGCATGAATGAAAAGAGCAATGGAAATTGACGTCAAAGTTTGAAACTTTATGAAAAATAACAAGCAACAAAGAGTAGATCTAGGATTTGAGCATGAAACAAAGCATGGAAATAAAATCAAAATAAAGCATATGAAATACTTGAAATAAAAATGATCAAGGACTCGATCTATGACCTAGATGTTTCACTCATCTAGATTCCATGGACGATTCACAAGATCAAGCAAGAAACCAAGGTGCTAAGGCAAAAAGCATAACATGAAGAACAAGCATGAAAATGAAAGGAAGCTTACTTGAATTAAAAAGAGAATTCCAAATCTTGAATGAAATTACAAAGTTAAATCAAAAACTCAAGGGAGTACTTGAATTCTTCTTGAGCTTACAAACCCAAGGAAAAGCTTGAAAATTAAATCTAGAGAGAGAAAATTATCCTAAACCCAAGCTTGGGTTGGGAGGAGGTGTCCTACAAAATGAAAGAGAGGTTCTATTTATACAAGTTAATTAGGGGTAAATGGGTCAATTATGACATTTGAGCTTGGATTTCCATGCATTGACCAAATTTGACCCAAAATAGTCAAAATAGACC
>BMAC01000587.1:576117-617819 GCA_014905375.1 Phtheirospermum japonicum
AAATCAATTAAACTAACTAAACTACACTAAGAAATGAAATGGCATGTTGGTCGGATGCCTCGTCGTATGCCTCAATATGTAAATGCAAAGCAATAATGAAAATAAGCAAGAAAATGCAATGTTTCACCAAGTACAAGCATGCAAGTACAAGGTACAACTATGCATAAAGTCCTAAATAATGCAAATAAGCAAAAATTGAAAGCATGAATGAAAAGAGCAATGGAAATTGACGTCAAAGTTTGAAACTTTATGAAAAATAACAAGCAACAAAGAGTAGATCTAGGATTTGAGCATGAAACAAAGCATGGAAATAAAATCAAAATAAAGCATATGAAATACTTGAAATAAAAATGATCAAGGACTCGATCTATGACCTAGATGTTTCACTCATCTAGATTCCATGGACGATTCCACAAGATCAAGCAAGAAACCAAGGTGCTAAGGCAAAAAGCATAACATGAAGAACAAGCATGAAAATGAAAGGAAGCTTACTTGAATTAAAAAGAGAATTCCAAATCTTGAATGAAATTACAAAGTTAAATCAAAAACTCAAGGGAGTACTTGAATTCTTCTTGAGCTTACAAACCCAAGGAAAAGCTTGAAAATTAAATCTAGAGAGAGAAAATTATCCTCCAAACCCAAGCTTGGGTTGGGAGGAGGTTTTTTTTACAAAATGAGAGTAAGGTTCTATTTATAATAGGTTTAATTGAGTTTAAATGGGCCAAATTAGCCAAAAAAGTTTGATTTTCCTAGGTTTGACCCAGTGGCGTTGCTGTTGGCGAGGCTGGGCGAGGCTGAGCGCTGCTGGACATTGCTGGGCGTCAGTTTGGGCGAGGTTGGGCACTGCTAGGCTTCACTGGGCCCCAGTTTGGGCGAGGCTGGGCACTGCTAGGCTTCACTGGGTGCCAGTTAGGGCGAGGCTAGGCCACCATTCCAGAATGATAGCTATTTTTGGAGCCTCTTCTTGTCACCGATTTGGGCACGCCTTGGCTTGAACTTTGGTCTCCAATGCCTTGGTCTATAAAATAGTAATCATTTTAAACGTAAAAACCCAAGAATTTCACCAAACCTCAAGGTAATCGAACCAATTAACCCATTAAAATATAAAATTAGCAAGAAACACGAAAAAACAATAAAACAAGAAAAACGACCTAAAAACCTAACGAAAAATAACTCAAAACTACTAAAATCAATATAAAAATCTATCTAAAAACACAAAGAAAAACACAACAATTACATGCAAAACACTTATTCCAATCTACAATCTCTTTACATACTTTACACATATAATTGAGTGATTTCGCATTCTAACTTAAGCGTCGAAGTGAGTATATTGAGCGTCCCACGCCTTGTTTTGCAAGTTAGACTATATCTAATTGAGCTTCCCATTAGTTCGGACGATGTTTGGAAAAGCTCCAAGAAGTGTCAGACGCAACTTGGTCCAATCATTGAGATTTTCAACTTTATTGGACAGATCAAATGGTATCATTTTATGAGAATACGAGTGAAGTTTAGCCATTGAGCGGAAAACGTGAGAAACTAACTCTTGCTAAAACAATTTAGAAATATGAAAACAACAACAAAAATGCAGAGAAATCTCAAAAAAGCTTTTGGTGAAGACGGGGTAAATCTCAAGGTACCCCGGAAGAGCACGTAGTAGATGACCATACCCCTATGAACATTATAGGGAAGACTAGGATGGGCGATAGCACGAGCTAATCCTTAGAGAAGGGAGGCTCATCCTAAAAGGAAAGTAGCAGAGACTAGGTGAGTAGACCCAATGAGAAGAAGGACGAAGATACGGAGAACACCCTCATGATAGAGATGATTTTCTCCTTTACTAGCAGCCATCTCAGTTGATCGCAAACACAACCGCTGTCTTGAAAAGCGGATGAAATCCGCTTGAGCAAACGGCCCAACCAGAAGGGAGGTAAGGTGATGCCTCGAAACAAACAAAGGGACAAAGGGAAGAGGAAAAGAACTCCTTACTACCTGTATGTGATTATTCCACATGAGTTGTTAATCCTACTTGACGCGGATGTTGGAAGAAATGGCCCAAATGAAAGAGATGATGGCAGGAAAGATGGCCACTAAAATAAGAAGCCACCTTTTTGCTGATAATACCCTGTATGCAGAGATACCCAAAGGATTAACTTCACTTATGCGGGGCATACGGACCCAGAGAGACACTTCCAACGGTTTCAAAAGTCTGGTTGTACTGCACGGTTACAACGATGCATCTCGGTGTCGGGCATTCTTAGCCACATTGGTGGAGACAACTCAGGACTGGTTCCATTAACTTCCGCCATCAAACATCAATAGATTCTTCGCGTTTGAAGAAATATTCAAAGCGCACTTTGCTAGTAACAGGACACCTCAGAATAATTTTATGGCCTTTGTTTCATATTCGGTAGAATACATGAGAATCCTTGAAAGATTATGTGACGAATTTAACCAAGACTTCTATGGAGGTGCCCGGAGTAGTCGAGGTGATTAAAGAAAATATTCTGGGTCATGGTTTGAGCGTGGGACCCCTGAGGACCTCACTCACAAAAAACATAGTTGAGACCTACTTGAAAGTGCTCACTCGATTAATTAAATATATTCACGTGGAGATATCTAGGGGAGAACTTCATGGGAAGGAAAAAGAAAGAAGGTGATAAAGGACAAGAGAAAAGAGGATAATACAAGAAATATGAGGTTGACGATCCACGACAGAGCCTAAGAAGAGATGAGAGAAGGAGTGATAGGTACCTGCGAAAGCTTAAGTTTGATAACTACACCCGTCCGATTGAGATAAAAGAGGTTGTTTAAAATAGTAGAAAAAAAAATCGAAGGTTAGACCAGGTGGCCAAAAAATTATAAAGATTGACCGAGTAAGTCCTAGTCTAGATTGTTTTGTTGCTTCCACAATTATTATGGCTATACGACTCAGACCTGCCGCCACTTGAAAGATGAAATCGAGCATCTCATTTGAGTAAGTCATCTAAAATAATTTATATATCAAGATAGGGAGTTCGATTGAGGCAAAAAGCGTGATCCCTTTGAAGAAGAAAGGGATAAGAGATATGAATGACAAGACCAGGAAAGGTCTCCCCTCCCCAAAGGGATTTGGTCTAGAAGATATATGGACGACCTACAGATGGACATTCCAACTGAGCTTGGAAAGCTCGGGTGCAAGAGATTAAGACAGGCAAGCAATGCGCTCTAGGTAAACAAGATGAAGAGGTGATCCCATAGTGTAGTTCAGACCTGATGACGTAAGGGGAACTCAGGTTCACTATTGGTAATAACAGTTGAGATATTCGGGTATGATGTGCAGAAGGTGTTTGGTAGACACGGGTGGTTAAGTAGATATTTTGTTCTACGATTTGACACAAACCTCAAAGTTGTGAACACCCCATATATGGATTTAGTAGGGCGGAGATTTTACTGGTGGGTGAAGTGCTACGTGTATACCCCGGAAAGAAGGTGGTAATGGTGAGATTCTTGGTGGTGGATATTACATCATCTTACAACACGGTCTTAGGACAATCGTCATTGAGTTCTTTTTTAGCACGGAAATGAACACATCGCATACGTCTTAAGTCTCCAACAGATGATGAAGTCAGATCGGTGAACGGAGATCAGTATCACTCACGCTCTTGCAACCAGACATCTGTCTGTGAAAGCATACAAGCTAATAAGAAAGGAGCAGAAGCTCGAAGAGAAGGCTTGATGACAAAGAAGTCCAGGATAGAAGCCCTCGAATAAGAGCAGATGAACCATCCGTGAAAGAAAGTACAAAGTAAAAAAGAATCACTACAAAAAAATAAGAAAATGCTGACGAATTTTGCTGACGGACAGAAAAACCGTCAGCAATGCTGATGGGTATAGGCAGTAAGCAATTTGCTAACGGCCTAAATCCGTCAGCATTATTAAATAAAAATAAAAAACAATGTTGACGGGCAAGCCGTTAGCAATTTATTTAAAATATAATTTATAATATTATAATTATAATACATATAAAGTAACATTATATATTTATAATTAATTAATTATTCATAAAATAAAATATATAATTATATTAATTATTTATAAATATAATATAATATATATTATACATTTATAAATAATATTATATATTTATAATAATAATATATTATTATTTATATACAATATATATTTATAATATATATATATATATAATATCATTATTCATAAATATAATATAATTATTATAAATTTATATATTTATAAATAATATTATATATTTATAATAATTATATATCATTACTTATATACAATATATATTTATATAATATATATATATATATATATATATATATTTATGAAAATATATATTTATAATAATATTATATATTTATAATATAATTATTCATAAATATAATCTACATTTATAAATATAATATAATTATTGTATATTTAAATATTTATAAATAATATTATATAATCGTAATAGTTATATATAAATATTTACATATAATACTTATAAATAATATATATGTATAATTAATAATATATACAATATTTCAAATAATATATATTTATAATTATTTATAAATAATTATATTTATAATATATATATATATATAAATAATATATATTTATAATAATATTATGCATTTATATATCATTATTCATAAATATAATCTACATTTATAAATATAATATAATTAATTATAATTATAATTTATAACTTAATTTATATATCTAATATATATTAAAAGTATATAATCTCTCACATGTAATCGACTCGGCGAGATGGTAACACCACTCATCTATTTGCAAGAGGTTTGGGGTTCGAATTCCACCAATACTACATGTGGGAATTAAATCGACACGGGCCGGGCTGGGTTGTGGGTTGGGCTTGGGCGGGCTAGGCTAGGCCCACCCAATCTTTTTTATAATATTTTAGAAATGCTGACGGTAGGGCTGTAAACGAGTCGAGCTGAGTTGAACTTTAGAGAGTTTAAGCTTGCTCGTTTATTATCGAGCTCGAGCTTTTTTTAACGAACATATTGATCGCTCGCGAGTTTTTTCGAGTTTAATCGAGCCTAAACGAGCTCAAAAGATATTAATTATTAATTAAATTATTCTTTACTTTATTACAAAAATAAAATAAAATATTTTTTAAAGTATATAATACACCTACTAAGATACGTAAATAAATAAGTTTATATATATATATATATATATATATATATTTATTTATATTTTTCATATGAACAAGTATAAAAATTATAATTAAAACCAAATTATTAGTTTAATTTATACGAGTTTAATAACGAACTCACTATAGAACTCACTAACGAACCCGCTCATGAGCTAACGAGTCGAATACCATGAATTTAGAGTTTGCTCGTTTATTAAACGAGCCTTTTTAAACGAGCTCGAGCGAGCTTTTATCGAGTAGGGTAGCGAATAGCTCACGAACTGATTGGCTCATTTACACCCCTAGCTGATGGGCTTGACCTGTCAGCAAATACTGACGGGCCGGCCCATCAGCATTTATAAAATTTAAAAAAAAAAAGGAAAATGCTAACGGGTGGCGCCCGTCAGCATGCCGTCAGCAATTTCTGACGAGTACGTTAATGTCGTCAGCATGCCGTCAACATTTTCTAACGGGTACGCTAATGTCATCAGCAATCAATTTACTGACGAAAATAATATTGACGGCCAGTGCCCGTCAGCAAAATCGTCAACAATCGATTACTGACGGGTTTGCTGACGGATCCGCCCGTCAGCAAACAACATTTTTTTTATAGTGAATACTCGGTGGAGCAGAGAAAAATTCAAACGGAGAGTGAGACAATGAGGAGCAAGGCGAAAATGGAGGGCATGCTTTGGCAAGTCGCAAACATAAAAATAGTGTATCCTTGTAACCTACATTATATTACTACTAAAATATATTCCATATTTTAAAAAACTAATTATTACTAGACGAGCTGTGCTCAGACCATTTCTAATTTATTTATTTTTTGCATTAATCGATCCACCAAACTCTTTCAAATTCGATGATAATTGCATATCAAACAAGGGACTCCAACTTGAGCTTACGACTTGACTGAATATGCTCCCCTTGCTCCAAACATCTTTTCAATCCATTGATAATTGTAGATCAGGCAAAAAGCTCCAACTTTTGCAGTTTACGAATGTTCTGGATATGCTCCCCTTATTCCAAACTCTTTTCAATCATGGATCAGACAAGGGGCTTCAGCTTACCCATCTTACAACTGGGCTAGATGTGCTCCCCTTGTTTTGAAATTTTTCTGATCCAATGATAATTGCGAATCAGGCAAGGGTCTCCAGCTTGCGTAACTTATGAAATGCTAGATATGCTCCCCTTGTTCTGAACTCTTTATGATCCAATGATAATTATGGATCAGACAAGGAGCTCTAACTTACGCCTAATGACTAGGCCAGATGTTCTCTTCTTGTTCCAAACTATTTCTAATCGAATGATAATATTAATTGAGCGTGGAGTCCCTAGCTCCCACAACTTATGATTAGGTTGGGCGAGCTTTCCTTAGCCAACTTATGTATTGCATCCTTTCTGGTTGGACAAGCTAAGGCTATGTTAGCAAGTAAGAGGCTTCACGACTGATTCAGAATAAGATGGTGAGCCGAACTATGCTCACTGATGATGCATTGAATTATGATTACACCTGATTCAGGAGACAAACTGTGACTAAGTACCGGATGGGCTCTCCTTATTGTCCGAGCCAGATACGATGATTGAAACCAAACACAGTTTGGATGAGCTCTCTCGCACATGTGTTGCGGAACATGAATTTACTTCAAATGACTCCTTGGAACAGGACGTTGCCTCACCATAACTTGGGTATGATTTCCTTTTATGATTATGCTTTATAACACATATCCACTTCTGAACTATACTATTTATTCAATAAAGGTATGTTATGCGGAGATATATGATATTCTTAATAAGTGTTGGACTTCCTATTAATATTATTAATGCCTCATAAATATGATCAACTATAGGTACGAGGAGCCTTGTATACGGATATCTGAGGTCATCGACTGACTTGCATTTATTGGCATATCCTTTGAAGATTTATTCATTTTTGATAGAGATAAGAGCTTACTTTTTATGTAGGGGTTATGATTAAGAGGAAAAGCATACATATGATTTCTTAAATAGGTGCTTTCATTACTAAATGATTGTTGGGGAAATTGGATTTGATAAAGTTATTTGTGGTAGCTTTGACCAAATATTCCAAATGTAGACGGGTCGTTAATTTTGTAAACGAACGTCAATTTATTAATCTACGTTTCGAGTAGATTATTGTGGTATATTTACTTTCACAAATCCGTTTTGGGTGAATGAAAAGTCAATGACCAAGGTTGGACATTTGGAAGGTAATGAGGGTGAGGAATTTTCTAAGTAGATCGGAAGTGTCCTATATATGAATGTTATTCATTATTTTGTGGAAATCGAATTATTAGAGATGGTGGACCTCAAACTATTTAATTCCTTTAGCTTTAATTAGTTTAGGCCTCTTCTGGAAGCTTCCAAATCTTTCTTATTGAGTAAGATAAGGAGATTGGCTTGTATTAGGAATCATAATTCCTACTGATTTCCTACCTTCTTTAAGGGTCCCTCAAATCTATAAATACAAACTCCCACATAGTGTAAAAACACTTTTGCATACATCAAAATAGGGAAAATTCCATAGGAGGGCCTGATTTAACGAAATTGTGTTATAATAAGGCTTGAATTTTAAATTCTCTCAATTGAAGGCTCTAATTTTCAAAAAGTTTCAATTGAGGGCTCATATTTACATTTTGATTCCCACTTGATGGCCTAATTTTAAAAAAGTTTCAATTGAGGGCTCATATTTACATTTTGATTCCCATTTGAAGGCCTTTGTTAACATTGGTTAAGTAAAACGATGATGGCGCAACTAATCCCAAAAGCCTACAATTTTTATCCTTTTTATTCGTGGACTTTATATTGCCAAATACCATCAATAAATAAAAAAAATAATCTAAAAAAGGACTCCATTAAACTAGTTACTATGAGTACGAGCTAAACCATAGTTATGTAAGTGTGTTGACGTGTCAATTAATCTCAAACCAAGGTTAAATTAATTTTATATATTTATTTATTGATGGTATTTGGTAAATATGAAGTCCATGAAAAAAAGATAAAAATAAAAATTGTAGGCTTTTGATATTAGTTGTGCCATTATCATTTTACTTAACCAAGGTTAATAGAGGCCTTCAAATGAGAATCAAAATGTAAATACGAGCCCTCAATTGAAACTTCTTTAAAATTAGGCCTTTAAGTGGGAATCAAAATGTAAATATGAGCCCTCAATTGAAACTTTTTGAAAATTAGAGCCTTCAATTGAAAGAACTTAGAATTCAGGCCTTATTATGACATCATTTCATTAAATCGGACCCTCTTATGGAATTTCCCCCATCAAAACATGTTTATAAGAGAGCTCTCGCATACATATCGTAATCCTACCTATCAAACCGTGAGCACGTAGTACGGGGCAATAAGAATTTTAAGAAAATAGTTCGCTCGTCTCGACGGTTAACTTTTCCTTTCATTTCGTTATTTAATTATATTATATATTTATCATGTTTATATATAATATATTTGCTCGATTACATTAGATCTGTTATTTCGATTATTCTCAATATTATCACAATTTATTACTGTTTACCCAGTAACTTAAGATTCTTATTAGATTTGTAAAACTACCAAATAATTTATTTGTGATTGTTTTGAGCTATTTTCTGACGCAAGAGACGGAGGAAGACGAAGACTAAACCCAAATCATCCTAAACCTCAATTCACTGAGTTTGACTGGACGAAAAACCTGCTACTACTCCCTTGTGGAGATATCAAAATATCATAAAATAAATTGAGGATTTACGTCAGATTTTGAGATCTGATTCAATTTAAATCATTAAGGATGTAATTAAATCATGGAACCTTGGAATTAATTAGTTAAAATCTGGAATTATACATTGTTGGTATAATTCATTACGCTGTTTGTTGTTGGCCAAGGCGGTGGACCGTCGACTTGGTTCACTCGTAGCCGTGGTTACGCGCTGAGGGCCAATTCCGGCTACGAGCCGGCGCGTGGGCGGCGCTCATGTTGATGTACGCGGCGGCGTGTGGCAGCGTGAGCCCATGGCTGGATCTGGGAGGCACCGGCATAAGAGATTGCCGTCGGCGATGGACGAGTGCCGGAGGATGAGGCGGCAACAGTCTTATCCACGGTTTGCCATCGCTGTCCTTTTAGCTGTGGCGAGGAATGGCCGTTCATATCGGCTGCGGTGTCGTAATGGTGAGCTACCGCTGATTGGCTGATGTTGGCTGCTTCTGTTGTTGACAGACGATTTATGGCAAAACCAGCGGCGAATTGGAGCTCCAGTAGACGATGGCTTGGGCGGCACCGTGAGGAAGGTGACGCCGCTGGAGACGACGATGGAGGGTTCGTTTCTGGAGGCGCAGGTGGGCATTGGCCGTTGCTATCATCGGCCGGCAGAAACGGCGAGCCAGGATCAACGGCGATGGTGAGCTGCTGATTTTGGCGGCTGATTGATCTTGTGTAGAAGAAAACCTTGAGTTTTGCTGATGTCTCACGTTAATGGCGGCGGCTAATTCCAGTGGGGAAGAAAGCCATGAGCTAGGGCTCTTGCTGGGCCAAAATTAAGTGTTTGGTTGATGTTGGGCCAAATACATAAAAAGGGATCTGATGGACCTATTGTTGAGTCACTCTAGTTGGGCTACTTGATGTTGGGCTTGATATATTAAAATCGGGCCCAGACTAAGAAGTACAACTGGGCCTTGATTAGTTCATTACATGATGAGCTTTTATTCGTTATACCCTGCTCCGGGCCACTAAGTAATAAAGGTCATGGGTTTTCTTGTTTTGGGCTCAATTACCAATTTGTTTGGTTTTTAATGACCCAGTTAATGGCAGTACGTATCTGTTCATGATTTCCCTTTATGGAAAAAGAATATGGCCTTTGTTTGGGCATTTGCTGAGCTTAATTTCTTTAAGCTTTGGGCAGTAACAATTTCAACTGAAAGTGGTTATGGGCCTAATCGGTTAAGTCATGGACTTAAACAATTATTCGACAATGACTAATTTGGTCCTGGGCCGAAATTGATGATGAAGTTTAATAGAAATTAAACTTGGACCTGAATGATAGTAAGACCCATTGGGCTGCAATTGCAGTAGCTTTTGGTTCTCCTTGTAAAGAAGAAAGTAGAAGAAAATCAAGACCTTGATGGGTTATGGACGTAAGTCTAGTTTTGGACTAGATTTATAATAAATTGTGAGATCTAATTGTTGAATTGGGTTTCAAATTAATTAAAGTATGAATTTAAGTTTGATCTAATTCGACTTAGAAATTCTATAAACTTATAAATATGAGCTCATTGTTTGAGTAAAATTTATAAAGTTTGATGTCAATTAAATTTGGATTTAATCTTTGAATTGAGTCTTGAGGTTTAGTTGTGGGAGCTTCTCATATCACTTGAATTCTTCAATGGTGAAAAATGTGACCTCGTTGGTCAAGTAAAGAGGATATTGAGATAACTAATATGAGATAGATGATCTCATAAGAGTATTGAATTTGCAAAATTCATATAAAGCTCGATAAGCCAAAAGAAGATTATGAGAAGTCATAATTGTTGGTATTGTGTTCTTATTTGAAATTGGGTATTCTAGTATTGAGGCTATGATATAAAGCCCATTATAAAGTCCAAAAATTGATAACTTTGAATTTACAATTAAATGTCAATTTTGATTTAAACGAGTGTGAGATGCGTGTTGAGGCTAAAAAGCCAAAAGCATCTTTTTCATTTGGTGGAAAGAGTTATGAACCCCTATAGTTATTTCACATCGAGGTATGTGATTTGAAACTTGTGCAAATTAGAGGGGGTAAAAAGTAAGTTATTACTTTCATTGATGGCTGCACAATAATTTGTGACATTTATTTGTTAAGGGGCAAAGACAAAGTCTTTAATGTTTTAAAGTCTTCAAATATGAAGTTGAGATTCAATTTAAAACTCGAATTAAGGCAATTCGAAGTGTTTGAGGTGGAGAGTAAGTTTTACTATGTGAGGGATTTTACGCTGAATATGGCATAATTCATCAAACAACTGCTCCTATATACCTAAGTTGAATGGTGTTGCTAAACGCAAGAATCGAACCCTTGAAGAATTGATAAACGCTATGTTAATCATATTCAGGTGTACCACGAATGTGGGGAGGAAGGCGATCCTTTCCGCTAATCATATTTTGAATAGGTTACCCACACGGAAAAGGAAAAGTCTCCATGTGAATTATGGAAAGGTAAAGCTTTTGCTTACATTTACCTCGAAATGTGAGGGTGCTTGGCTTAGGAAAGGGTCCTAGAGCCAAAGAAAGTGAAGATATGACTTAAAATAGTCGATTGTTGCTTCATTAAATATGCGCACTGCGTATAGATTTCTAGTACACAAGTTTTTTATACTTGATGTGACTGAAGGAACGACCTTTAAAATAAGGAATGCAATAATTTTGTCCTTGCAAAGGAAATAGTGATGGTTGTAAAATAGAGTTCATGATGTTATAGATGAAGCAACACTTCTTACAGCTCAAGTTGCATCACAAGATGGTGATGATGATGAATCTAGGGCTAAGACTGCTTAAATGATTTATTTGTTAGATAATGAATCTCAAGAAGCTATGTCTAGTCCTAATGCTTCTATGTGGAAGGAAGCCATCAATGTTGATTCAATTTTGCAGAATCATACATGGGAGTTGATTGATCTTTCCCATGGTAATAAAACCCTTTGGATGCAAGTGGGTCCTAAGGATAAAGTGTCAAGATAATGTCTTGATTGATAAGTATAAAGCTAGGCTGATAGCTAAAGGCTTTAAACTAAGAGAAGGATACAACTTATTTGTTACTTACTCACTTGTAACTAGAATCACATCTATTAAGGTGATTTTGGCGATTGTTGCGCTGTCAATCTTGAAATTAATCAAATAGGAATGCAAATATCATTCTTAAATGGTGAGTTAATTGAGAAGACTTATATGGAACAACCTGATGGGTTTGTGGTTCCTGGTCAAGAGAATGAGGTGCGTAGACTTGTTAAATCACCGTATGGATTGAAACAAGCACCAAAGCAATGTCATGTCAAGTTTGATACTGTGATGATGACCAATGGCTTTCGCATTAATGAATGCGATTAATGTGTTTATGTGAAGACCACACCTAACTCTTTATCATTGTTTGTCTTATGTTGATGACATGTTGATATTGAGTAACTCAAGTGATGTGATCACAAGTACTAAGAACATGTTGAAGGACAACTTTGATATGAAGAATATGGGGCTAGCCGATGTGATTCTTGGGATCAAGATCATAAGAAATCAAACAATATAGTACTTTCTCAGTCCCACTATGTGGAAAGCGTACTGGAAAGGTGTAATGGGTTTGATGATAAAATGGCTAATATTTCATTTGAAGATAACCTTCATTTAATGAAAAACAAAGGTGATCCAGTGATTCAACTGGAATACACTAGGATCATTGGGAGTCTTATGTACATTGCAAGTTGTACTAGACCGGATCTAACTTATTCAGTAAACAAACTAAGTGTGTTCGCGATTAATCCGAACAATGATCATTGGATAGGGTTAACTAGAGTATTACTATACTTGAAGTATACTTTGAGTTTTGGGCTGCATTATACGAGATATCCAAAAGTACTAGAAGAGTACTGTGTTGTTAACTGGATATCGGACTCTAAAGATTCACATTCTACGAGTGGGTATGTTATACCATCAGTAGAGATGTTGTTTCTTGGAGGTCCATTAAATAAACATGCATAGTCCGGTACACCATGGAATCAAAATTCATAACTATAGATAAAGCTAGTGAAGAGGCTGAGTGGTTTCGAGATTTTCTCAAGAATATTCCATGTTGGAGGAAGCCCGTATCAATGATTATGATATACTGCGATAATCAAGCTGCTATCCCAAGGGCTTATAATGAAATGAATAACGGTAATTCGCGACATATTCATCGAAGATACAATACCGTTAGAGAATTGATCTCAAAAGGAATTTTCATTGATTATGTGAAATCAAAGGAAAATAAATCAGATCCGTTTAAACAGAGATCAATTCTATGCTAGAGGGAATGGGCTAAAGTCCAAACAAAGGAATGGTCCTTAGTGGAAACCCAACCATGATGACTGGAGATCCCAAGAACTTGGTTCAATGGGAAAAACAAAGCTTTGGACTGTTCTATTTATGAACACTTGGTAACTAGCCATGAGCTAAACCTATTTCCCTAGAGAGCATATCCAAGTGATATCCTGATGACCGTGGCATAGGGTAAGTCTTCGACTTTTAATGACGATCTATACCTGTAAAGGTGAAGTATAGCATGATACTTCTGATAGACAAGGTCACCTATTTAAGTGTAGAGGAGAGTCGCCTTGCCCGAAGCACTTATGAATCCAAGAGTATTTCCAAGGCCAAAATGGACACAACTTAGAACTTGCAGAATTGGCGTAAACGTTATTATGTGAGTATCATTGTCTCGGTAGGCTCGGACTCGGAATAGTTCAATGACACAGTCAACTAGGTCGTGGGTTTATCCGATGGTATTTCACTACGGAAAGGTTCAAAGTCAAAAGCTACCTGTCCAGATGTGATAACGTTTCATGTGGAAACTGAGCAAATTGAGTCCCATGCATCATACATTGATTTTGCACTCATGTGGGGGATTGCTGGGGAAATTGGATTTGGTAAAGTTATTTGTGGTAGCTTTGACCAAATATTCCAAATGTAGACGGGTCGTTAATTGTGTAAACGAACATCAAATTATTAAAATCTACGTTTCGAGTATATTATTGTGGTATATTTACTTTCACAAATTCGTTTTTGGGTGAGTGAAAAGTCAATGACCAAGGTTGGACACTTGGAAGGTAATGAAGGTGAGGAATTTCCTAAGTATATAGGAAATGTCCTATATATGAATGTTATTCATTATTTTGTGGAAATCGAATTATTAGAGATGGTGGACCTCAAACTATTTAATTCATTGGGCTTTAATTAGTTTGGGCCTCTTCTGGAAGCTTCCAAGTCTTTTTTATTGAGCAAGATAAGGAGATTTGCTTGTATTAGGAATCCAAATTCCTACAGATTTCCTACCTTGTTTAAGGATCCCTCAAATCTATAAATACCAACTCCCACATAGTGTAAAAACACTTTTTGCATACATCAAAATATGTTTCTAAGAGAGCTCTAGTATACATATCATAATCATACCTGCCTCACGCATCATATAGTTTGCAGTTAGGGTTTTGCTCAGTTGTCTACCCAATTCTCGTTTGCTAGGTGACTGGATTGTCTGCTCCGTCCAGCTCCGTTCGTCGTTGTATCTTGGGAGGTTCATTGCTATCAAACTGTGAGCACGTAGTACGAGGCAATAAGAATCTTAAGGAAAGAGTTCGCTCGCCTCGACGGTTAACTTTTTCTTTCATTATTTAATTATATTATATATTTATCATGTTTATATATAATATATTTGCTCAATTACGTTAGATCTGTTAGTTCGATTATTCTCGATATTATCGCAATTTATTACTGTTTACCCAATAATGATAGATATGGAGCCCCATAGCTCGGGGTTCCATTTAGTACAAAAAGAATAAAAAGAAAGAAAGAAGAAGCAAAAGGATAGAGATAGGGGGTGGTGGGTAGTTATTAACACCACCACCACCACCACCACCCCACACACACACATTGCATTGCCGCCGAAGGTTGGATAACCGCTCTTACTTACCTAGGTTTTCTATCTCCGGGCGTAATCTCTCTAAATATTGCCTCATTCTCGAGAACAAGTTCCTTTATCTCAAGCAAAAGACTGGCGACATTGTCTTTCAAAAGGTTGCGCTCGGCCTGTAGTTCTGGCAGCTAGGAAGTTTCACCGTTCGATGAGTTATTTACAAAAATAGGACATGGTATAATAAGAGAGAGAAAGTGACTGTTGTGAAATTCTGGGAGAGAAAGGGTGAGTGAAAAAAGTGATTTCTGGAAGCAAACACTAAATACGCACGAGTGACTCTAGGTGAAAAAAATGAACTTGAAAGGATATCGTGCCTCAGTAACGTTGCACATCCCCCGCGTGGACCAATCAAAGGATGTTAGTCGAAACTGTCTCTGCAACACAACCCTCAAAAGTCACAATGGGATTCAAGAGTTTATTGGCTCTTTTACCTTAAATCGGTCAACGGGAGTCTCATAAAATATCCGAATGATTAATCGCCTACTAGCTCATCAGAATGTTAGGTAGGCTGAATGCTTGTTCTAAAATAAGAAAATTGGAACTATGGATGTTTATTTATGTGGATTTTCATTGATTGTTCATCGACATATGTTAAATATTAATTAAAATTAGACAGTTCATTATGGGAAGTGCTGGAGAAATGTTGTGTTCGACGATCTATGTTATGTTCATTATGGGTCTGGTAAATGGGACAAGATAACTAAGTTAAAACACATTTGCGCGAGAAGTGAAACTGAAAATAAATAAATTAAGAGAAATGTGCATCTATTACAAAAAGAACAAAACTTCACAAGTCGAAGTCTCATTCGGCGGTGGGGTGGTGGATGGGTTGATGAACAGATCCGTTGGTGGGGGGTGGGGTAGGTGGGTATCTTCCACTATCGTATCTTCGTATGCATCATCATCTAGCTCATTTGTTATTTCTTGCACGGTCAACTGATTAATAGGCTCGATGGTTGTCAAAGGGAGGTCGAGCTCGACTTCTAGATTACTACATGAATGGCATCGCATGGACCCCCCACCACTTGAATGAGTCCGCCGCATCCGAATTATCCTTCAAGATAGAGGAGTATGACATCCCAGTATGAGCGTTATCCCTATCAATTAAGCCTTAGAAGTCTGAGACAGATATTTACTCCTTTGCTTTGGTTAGAGCCTAGGGGAAGTGTTCCATAACACCCAAAAAAAAGACGTTGTAGGTATGTCGTGGATTTGTGGTATTTTTCTAATAGCTATTCCCAATAAGATTCTAAGAATTCTTGCCCCACCTCGGACAATATGATTCTTTAACCTTTTAGTATACCTTATTTCTGAGCTATCTCCTTATTGGTCAAGATTAAAAGAAGAAGAATAAGAGTTTAATATGTTATTTTTTTTTGTAATTAATTGATGATTTTTGGTAATTATAGTTATTAATTTAATTAGTAAATTAAGAGTAAAAAGAATTAGAAACTCAAAGGGCAAATAATATAATTATATTTTAATATCATGACTTAACAAATTCTCAATACATTTAAAGAGGCAAAAACCAATCATGATAACTCCTATCAACTTGCATGAAACTAGCTATGTATAATTTCCTTTAACCTACGAAGGAGGAATGAAAGGTAAAAACTTTAAATGAGAAACAAACTAATTTTGTAAGCTTAAGAAGATAAGTTTGGCAGACAAAATTGATAAGTTAGCTAATAATTGAAAAGTTATCTAATAACTGATAAGTTAATTGATAGCTTATAGATGATAGCTGATGACTGATAGTTGAAAAGTTAGCCGATGTATATAAAAATATTTAACAATTTTAGCTGATAAACAAATTCAAAAATATAAAATTACACAAAAGTACATGTATAATATTCCCCCCGTCTATAAAAGATAGACATGTTTTTCATTTTCGATCGTTTATAAAAGATAGGCATGTTTGTTTTTAAAATGTTTGAATACCACAAAAAAGACTAAAACACCCCAACTTAGTTTACTTTATTTATTGGAATACTAATAAGTTAAGTTAAAGTAGGAAAAACAACAAAGATTGTACAATCAAATTACAATAATTTTGTCTTCTTAACCTCTGTATTTTTGTCCACCCACCTATCTTTTGTGTATAAAGAGAGTATATTAGTGTTCATGTTATTATTTATTTATTTTCTAAAAGAATTTTAGCGTTGTAAATCTAATAATGTTGTTTTTATTACATTACAATAATAAATAATAACTTGTTATTTTTTTAAGAGAATATTATTATAGAAAATGACTGCGGTGCCGTGAAGGCACCATGCCCCCACCCCCTGCGTTTACATCCATTGATCTACCCTACTATTTATCCCCTAAAATGATATAATGGTTATAGTTAAGTGAAAAATGATAAATCACGGCACCATAGAATCTCCAGTATTATAAATCTAATTGTTGATGTTATTTTGTTTATCTATTAATGTTGGTATTGTAAATCTAATTATGTTGATATATTACTACAAAAAAACTCGACTAAGCCGACGGATATTCCCAACGGATAGCATTCGTTGGGAAAAGTCCAGCAATTCCGATGACTTTTCCGACAAATAGAATTGCCGATGGAGTGGCGACGGCTTCTGCCCTCGGCAGACGACTCCGTCGGCAAGCTCTCGGGAGTTGGCGGCAATAAGGCCCGCCCAAAATGCCCGACGGACAATATCCGTCGGCAAATTAAAAATAAATACTAAACTAAATTGAAATATACACTGACGGAATATTTTCGTCGGCAAACCCACGTATTATATTATACTTTTTCTTAAAATATCACCGACGGATTACAACGGTAAATTTTTTAAGATATTTATAAAAATAATTTAAAATAAAAAATACTATCGACGGAAATGATCCGTCGATGAATACCATAATTTATTTTATCTTTAATTTACATATTCTCGACGGGCAAAATTCGTCGGTAAAGTTAAATTTCTCAATATTTTTATTTTGTTTATGCATTTCATTTAATAAGTTGAAAAACATATTAGCCGACGAATTATTTTCGTCGATTAGCCCACGTATTTCTTTTTTTTTTTGTTAAAAGCTGGATTTTAATTGTCAATGAAAATTTGTCCGTCGGGACATTTAATAAAACTGCAGCAGGCTTAGCAGTCTGTTTCATTCACACAACAATACCAAAAAAAAAAAAAAAGGTCGCGAGTGATAGAGAGGAAAGGAGAAGAAGAAGCTGTCGCTACCACCGCCACACGTCGGAGCACCGCCACTGTCATATATTAAGGTATGTTAGCTTTAATTCAAATTAAATATTTTTTTTTTAATTTAGAATTTTGATTTAATTCGATTTGTAATTCAATTTAGTAATTAGGGTTTGATTCAATAATTTATAATTTTAAGCTACGATTGAGTAGTTGAATTAGGCTTTAATTTAGGATTTAGGATTTGAATTTAGGAATTAGGTTTTGAGAAATTTAATTGAGGGTTCAATTTAGGAATTTAGACTTGATTTATGCAATAATTCAAATTCCTTCTTCCTCGTAATGCTGCCAAAATTTCGACACCCACATTCTTTTCCTCTTAGGATGAGGTTGATGCGAGGCATCAGGAGGAGTTGTAGAGGATGCACGAGGCACAGGCGCAAGCCTAGATGAACTTCGAGCAGCAACTCTAGCGATAGGTTGAGGAGCGTATTAACGCTGCGATGGCCGCGATGGCATCACGACCTCCTCTTCCTCCCCTACCCCTCATGCTGATTAGTATATTCGATTATGAGTTGTTGTATTATATTTGTAGAATTAATTTGATTCTAATTCAGATTTATATTTATTTAATTTATTTTTTATTTGCGTTTTTTTAAATATTTTTGAATAGGTGGTTGAACAAAAGAAAAAAAAAAGGTTTATTATTCCAATTAATAAAAATATTAGGGGGAAAAAATAAAAAAATACATTTACCAATGGATATGAAAGCCGTTGGTAATATCAAATGGAAAGATTTACCGATTGATTAATAATCCGTCGGCAGTATATATTATTTTGGTTTTGTTTTGAAAGTGCCGACGGATACATGTCCGTCGGTATAAAAATGTTCCTGACGGATATTATATTCGTCGGCATTAATAATTCAAAATAAGAAATATATATATATATATATATATATATATATATATATATAATGCCGACGGACTTATTTTCCGTCGCGAAATCCAAAAAAAGAAAAATAGGATCCCCGACGACAACTTACCAACAACAGCTTCCGTTGAAAAGCCGTCAGCAAGTTAAATTGCCGACAAAGGTTTTGCTGACGACCTAGATCCATCGGGAAGCTGGAAGTGATTTTCCGACGGATATGGCCGTCGTGAATGCCTTTTTTTGTAATGTATATAAGTAAAAATAATAATTGCACAGTACTGAAATAATTCCAGTTATTCAAGTAATAATTAATATTATGATAAAATAAATATAAAATTTAAAATATTTAATAACATAATAGTGTAGTTTTTCAAAAAATTAAAAATGTTAAAAAAGAAATAAAATAAAAAAGTTTCATGAACTTATTTGAAACGATTGTGATAGTAAAATTGAGATAAACTCAAAAATTTTAATTGAATTCGTACAACCAAATAAGATTTATTTTTGTTTACAAGGAGCTTATAAACACTTTAAATAAGTTATAAGTTAGTTTATTATACTTACAAAATATACACTAAATAAAATCAAACCATAACTTACAATATTAGAAAGATTAAATAAAAAATATTTGAAAAAGTCAAAACTAACAATATTTATATAAAAAGAAACTAAAAGAGGGGTGAAAAATCAAATAAATGTGATTATAAATGATTTTAATTTTCTGAACAAAACCCCGAAAAATCAATTTAAGTATATGTATGGGACAGCCAAGTAAAAGTGTGAACATTCATTCACCATTAAATTCCAATTATTTCATGATTTGGACGGTTTAAGATCCCCAAATCTTTGTTGACCATCTGGTTTGAATTTCACAAAAAGAAAGGAAAAAAATTAAATACGATACTGTACACGCGTCAACAGTTTAATGGATACATGAAAAACCTTATGACTCAACTAAAATTATAAACCAAAAAAAAAAACATAAAAAAATATCTACTCCCCACCCCACGGCAAATACTATACCCCAACCAAACCCTCGGCGCCTCGGCTTCCCCTTTCCCTGCGATTTGGGCATTTTTTATCTGCCCATCACCATTAATCTCCATTGCAGAATTCGTACTCTTTTTCCCTAAAGGATGATAAAATTGATGCCCACTTTATCTGGGAAAAGAGTATGTTAGGTTCTCTTTTACAGCAAAAAGAATGTAAAAGGGTCACAGTCTCACAGCCCAGCTCCTGCTTTTCGCAACGGTTACTAGCTCCCCATCCTCCTCTCTCCACTCCCAAATGAAATTCTGTTATCGATAATAAAAAATAAATCCTCCTAATAATTAATTAATAATGGTGGGAGTTATTATTACTGTTATGATGATTTTGGTGTCAGCAGTGATGGGCTCTGGCTCTTCTTCTTCATTTTCACTAGATGCTCTGCTCCAAGAGTATGCATACGGGGCATTTGTGGGCCCAAGGATAAAGACCGGTGACGTTTATGACGGGGTTGCCCCTTCAAACCTCACCGGGATTGGGGTTTCTGCAATGCGGCTGAGGAGTGGTAGCTTAAGGAGCAAGGGTGTAAAAACGTACAAAGAGTTCGAAATCCCAAAGGGTGTCATCGTGCACCCATACGTCGAGAGGCTCGTTTTGGTGTACCACAATTTGGGCAATTGGTCTGTGTCTTATTATCCCCCTCCGCCGGGTTACGCCTATTTAGCTCCCGTCTTGGGTCTACTCGCCTACGACGCCTCCAATTTGACGGCTAAGGGTTTGCCCGTTCTTAATATACACCCATCCGCGTACCCGATATCCGTCCACTTCTCCGCGCTCGTGAAACGGGCGCGCGGTGATGATAAGTCGAAGAAGTGCGTCTTGTTTGATTTAGACGGGTCGCTCAATTTGACCGACGTGTCGTCGGGTAACGTTTGCGCGACGTTCCAGCAGGGGCATTTTTCGATTGTTGTCGAGGAAGGTGCGGCCAGGGAGAATGAGGATGATAACGAGAGGGTGTGGATTATTGTTGGGTCGGTGGTGGGTGTAATTTTGTTGTTGGTTTTGGTGGGTGTGGTGGTGTGGTGGGTGAGGAAATACAGGCGGAGGAAGAGGCTGAGTGGGATGGAGAGGGCCKCGGAAGGTGGCGAGGCTTTACAGATGACAGATGTCGGAAGCACGAGGGCCCCAGCAGCAACGGGGACGAGGACACAGCCGACGCTCGAGACCGAATATGTGCCCTAGCTAGCATGTATCTACATTCTTTCTTGGCCCCCTATTCTTTTTTTAATTACCATTTCTTGAATGTTCAGTTGTGTTTTTTTTTTTTTTTTGGTTCTATTCAATTCTTTTGGGATTGCCATCCTTAGTGTTTGGTGTTCTGTTATATATTGGATGATGATGTATTTATTGGTGGAATAGAATTATTTTCAAATGTGGGTTGGTATGAATGTTTGTTTTTGTCTCATTTGATTTTTGTGATTGTTTGGCTTGAGAGTGTACATTCACTATTGCTGCTAATGTGTATGGAGCTTAAACTGTCTTTTCATTTGAAAACAATATATAGTTAAGCTAATTGTGGCAAATTATTACGAAAGATAGTTTTTCCACTGCTAATGAATGACAAAAGGAGCAACAGTAATTTTCAACTGACTGTTGTTCGGTTTTAAGAGTGATTAATTCACTGAATGGCTGTATTTTTCTCTTATAGTTCTTGATTGTGAAGGGGAGCTGTTTTGGCCTGTTTAAAGCTGTTGGACAAAGCAATCTATATTTTTATCTCCAAATTACTAAAAAAAATAAAAAATGCATGCGATCTTTCATTAGCAATCAACGCGAGCGTGCGTGTTCACAATTTCAGTTATTGTGTAAAGTACAAGTTCAAAATGTCCCACTTATTTTCATGTGCCAGAATTTGCTGTCAGATGTGGATACTTTAATCAGTGTTGCCCAAGTATTTGGTGAAGACTAAAGATTGAAATAACCTCTACCCAACCACATCTAAGATATTAATTTCAAATGCCATTTCAGTTTATTCTATAATAAATGAAAACATCTAAACTAGCTATTCAGTGAAAAATACATGCTTATTTATCATATAGTATTTTGTATTATTATATATCAAATTATTGTATGCCCTATTTTATTGGACAATTTCACAAGATTCAGAACTGGAGATTTTGACCAATGCCTATACACTTACTATAGTTTTGAGGTTATTCCAGTCACAGTACATGAACTTTACAGTGCAATGAGATTTATTGGACTTGAGATGTTTTCATGTATATATTTTATTTGACCAAATGCTCCAGAACCCTAATGAGGGTTACTAATTCGGCGGGGCAATCATCTTAATGTTGATCCATAACTACCAAATTATAGTTATCTCAACAAAAACAGGGTTTTAAATACAATGTCATACAGATTCTGAAAAATATGTGTCATTCACGCCAGGTCCAGATTATCAGCATCAAACATACATGCTCTAAAACATAGTTCTTGTACAAAAGCCATAAAAAGAAGAAATGGACAAAGCACGAGATTTGTATACTCCACTGACTGAGCCTTGCATATCATTTATTTCTAACACGCCCTTCAAAGTTACGAATCTGCATCACCACAAATATACAAGTTATGACAGCAATCCTCAAAAGAAACAGAGAAGAAGTAGAAAATTGTAAATGCTCTCTGGAGAAACTGTGTACCTTCAGAGTTTGAATAAACATAAAAAAAGAAAAATCCGAAAATAATATTAAGAGGGTGTTTGCTCTTCAAAACATATTATAAGATGTTCAAGAGCTTATGAGCTCTTTGAATTTGTTTGGTATATTTTTTAAAGCAGCCTATAAGATGCAAAAATAAGCTCTGTAGAGCTCAGAAGCTCAAATATATATATATATATATATATATATATATATATATATACCTCCACCCCACCTTATTTTTTAACTTCTTATAAGCTCATTTATTTTGATATGTAAAACCAACTTATAAGCTCAAACAACTCTTTTTTATCAAAACACTTTAACAACTTATTTTTAAAATAAGATCTAACAACCTATCAGCTCTCAAAACCTCGTATAAGCTTATCAAAATACCCTCTAAATCAGAAACAAAATTGTGCACATAAACCAATAACTTAAACTCCTCACAACACAAGGGATATTTTTGAGCAATAGTTATTGAATCTTCATCAAGTCTAAGCTTACTACCATTCCTTATTTTCCCCCTTTTTTTTCTTGGTAATAATGCCAGTCAGATAGACTAGAAATCATATGGTTACAATATAATATAACAAGAAACAAGTAGCATGTTTGGGCAAGTGTGTTAGCCATCGCACTCTGATTATTTACATGGATTCATTTTTAAAGTAACATAAGTCAATTTGCAATCACTTGCAGTTTAAAACATTAAAACGAAGAGAAATAAATGGTTAAGTAAGTTTCAAATAGTAAATAATTTGTGTTTTGGTTTCACAACACGCTTCTTGCATATCTAATTTTCTCACACAAGCTATATTATAATAATATCCCCAAGAAGTAGACAAACGAAACCAATTCATAAACAACATCCTGTTTCGGTAGTGTATTTGGGTTTGTGAAATGCTTGATTTGAATTTCAATTACTTATATATAGTTTGATCAAAAGCAATCCCACAAGCCTTACATAAAATTCAATATTACCAAAAGTTGAATAGTACTATCATTTCAAGAAAATCATAATCAAGATTTTAACCAAAATTCTGCATTCTTAATTAAGCATGTAACAAAGGGAGACAAGCATAACATGATTAATTAGTCTGCAAGCAAATCCTACAACACGAAGTGACGCATTGCGGTTTCAATTGAGCATACAACTTAGACAAAACCCTAAAAGAAACACTTTTATTTCTACATATGATAATTCTTTTGAAGAAATTGTAGCTCAAGGAAACACAAATCGTCAATTCTGAATAAACAATTAAATTCTGTGTAGAAACATATGATATATATGCGTAAAGGCAAAGAGAAGGCACCGAATCTAGTTGGAATGGGAAGGCGAAGAGAGCATCTCCATGATTTTCTTGTCGCGTTTCTCCATAGCCACGTCCCAAACGTCATTTCCAATGTGCTTCGGCTGCAATAATTACGATGGTTAGCATAAATAAACAGATCATCAAAGATCGGATGATTGAATTTAAATATTAAAAAAAAAATCGAGAAATTGATGTGGAGGTACGGACGCGGCCATGGGCGGCTTTGTGGATGAAATATTGAGCGTTCCCCATAACGCAGAGCATCCCTGCTATAATCCCCAGCGGCAACATTGCCTCCAGCCATGCCAGCGCCATTGTTGATAATTTTGATGATGATGATGAAATCACTCGCTTCACTTCTCAATTCTCAATTCTCAGATCCCCCAATTCCAGTTTTGCTGAATTCGGCGAGTACCCCTCCCCATTCTCTCGGAGTTTGGGCCTGGGCCGACCCTATAGGTCCAATCTAAGAAATACGGGATTAACCCCCAAACTCAACAGATCCACATACATGCAAAGAAAATAAAAAGGGCTCTAATAGAAGAAGGTCCGTTAGACGGTCTTACTTTCTAACAAATTTATGATTAAAAAATATTCCCTCGATTTTTTTATCAAGTGTCATTTTAGAGTGTATCTTAAAAATTAATACATCAATTTGATTACACACTTTAATCAATTAATATACTCTTAATTAACAATTCTCCACTTTTTACTCATATTTATATTATTAATATAAATTTATTTGATTTCTAAATAAATAGAGATAAAATTGGAATAAAATAATAAAATCTAAAATTACAATTAATTTAAAATAAAATCTAATATGTAAAGCGACATTTAAAATATATTTACTTATTTAAAAATATGGTGGTCTAAGAAAATCCTTACATATATCTAAGTGTACATCAAACCAACTGAACATAATATGACTTAATTAAACATAATGAATATACCATTAAATTACCGTTCAAGGCTAAATCAATCAACAAATTTATTTATTTAAAAAAAATATATGATAGTCTCTTGAGTCCGAGCCCGAGTTGCAAAGGATAGTACACTTTTCATTTTTTTTTACCTAAATTATAACACAAATTTTATATTTAATTTATACACTTAATTATGTGTTCCTATTTAAAATACTGTGTATCACATAATTAATAAATATTAGTATTAAAAGTAAGAATATAATTAAAAAATATTCATGAAATTTAATATTTCTAACATAATAACTATTTTATCTTAATTACTTAATTTATTTATACCTCGGCTAGATTTTGTGACATGATTATACGAGGGGCGTGTGCGAGAAGAACGGCGTCGTTTTGGGGGGTAATGTGGTTGGCAGTGTGTCAGTCCAGCTAAGACTGGGTTGGCGACATCAATTGGGCATTGGCAGCATGCCTCTAAATTGGGCCCAGACCCAGTGTAGCTGTGTAGGCTTGCATGTACAAACACGTGTTTGCCACCGCCACCAACAGTCCCAACATTACATTACTCACCCCACTATTTTTCTTCACCTTTTTGTTTTTTGTTTTTTACTACTACTATTGCCAACTAGGGACTCCATTTTTAACCTCCAAAATAGTATCTGATAATGAAAAATACTTGATGCTCCTTTTTTAATCTATTATTTGGAATCCGCAAACAAAATTAAGAAATTAGTTGTAATTTATTGAATAAATAGTTGTAATTTATTGAATCAATAATAAGAATATTTGTAATTTAAAAAAAAATCACTTTTCATGTGAAAAACAGACCTAAGACTTGGGATTTCGGATTTCCCTTTCTGCTAACCTTTTTTAGCTTCTGCATCTTTTTATTATGCACAGATCCCTCTTTATTCCTTGTGTTGCTAAAACCCCTGAAACGGTCTGATCTGGTAAGCTAATATGTCGAGTCTTTACAATCCCAACTTTTCGCCTGCTCGGGCTGCCTCTCCCCAGATTCGAACTACTCCAGATGTAGACAGGTGCGCTTTTCATTCCCTAAATTCCCATTTTTGTACATTATAAGCTTTTTATTATTTTTTTTATTTTTTAATTTTCTCAATCTGTATTTTCCCCCAGTAATCAGTATTTGTCAGAGCTGTTGGCGGAGCATCATAAGCTTGGTCCTTTCATGCAAGTTCTTCCTATCTGTAGTAGACTCTTGAATCAAGGTTGGTTAATTAATTAGCTGCATTTTTTATTTTTTATTTTTTATTTTTTGGGAAATGGTAGTGATTAGTAATTGCTTCAGTTGTTCTGGATGGAATATGTAGAAATGTGGCCTTACTCAAGTTTCTCCATTTCCGTTGAAGCGTGATGATGACTAATTTGATTTACATTGGAATTCACTTATTTAGAATCTCAAAGTTAAATGTGTCATTTTTCTTATTTTTTATTTCCATTCTTTTTTGAAACTCTTGTTGTCATCTTTCAGAGATCTTACGAGTTACCGGGATGATGCCAACTCAAAGCTTTGGTGAATTTGAGAGACTGAGGCATAGAAGCCCTAGCCCTATGGCCTCCACAAACCATTTTCCAAATGTTGCTGGGACAGGATTAACCGGCTGGAATGGGCTTCCAAGGGAGGTAATTAGATTCTCAATCCTTCTAATTCTTCATATTATATAGACACTGTTATTATATCCCCTTTATATATAATGGACAAGTATATTGTGAACATGAAGCAGCATTTTTACTTCAAGCTTGGTTGTAATTTTTTTCTTTTAACCTTCCATCATATTTACCGAATTATGTTCCTATCAAGAAGTTCTATATGACAATTGGCTTGGAACATATTAAGTGCTTTAGGATATATGATCATAGAATCTTCAACACACTCTCCAGTTGTCAACAAAGTAATTCCTTATCTACCTCTTAAGTCATGTGTGCATCTGTTCAATTATTCGGTCATGCGCCCAATTGCTTACTGAAGTGATGGTAAGAAAAAAGATGTTGGTTTGGTCTATGAGAGGAGCTTGTTGGGTTCAATGATGTTTGCTATATGTTACTTACCTGTGGGAAGTTTTATCTGATTTGAGATTACCTCTTGCTGGTTTTTTGTTCACAGCCAGAAGGTTAACTTTCATAATAATATTTGTGCTAAGCTTTTGCATAGAGTGGAGTTTTACATATTTTTATGGTAAATGAATCTCATCTTCAATCTTGACTATCAATTAGTATATCATGCAGAATTTTACATAATTGTATTTATGTTGCACTCTTAGCCTTTCTTGGCAATTGTGATAATAATTCCATGAAATTTCTCTTTGACTTGATTTACTCTTGGAATGTAACAAGTCTAATGTTCTGTCTATGATCTTTTTTCAATTGATAAGTGAAATATGAATTCATGAACATTATATATATTCCTTTTCTTTTTCCTTACAAAATTAAGATATTTTTGACTTAATTATGACACAACAGAGAATGGGTGTGCATCATGGAATGACAATGGACTGGCAAGGAGCACCAGCAAGTCCCAGTTCATACAATGTGAAAAGGATTTTGCGCTTAGATATTCCTGTGGACAACTATCCTAACGTAAGACTCACTGATATATACACACACACACACACACATATATATATATATATATATATATATATATCAAGCTCAGTCTCTTCTTTTAAGGATATAATGCTTCATTTCTCCTGGATTATTTTCTTACTTGTTATTTGGCCGCTTCTCAGTTCAATTTTGTCGGGAGACTTTTGGGCCCTAGAGGAAATTCACTGAAACAAGTTGAAATCACTACAGGATGTCGTGTGTTTATTAGAGGGAAAGGTTCAATAAAAGACACTGACAAGGTAAATCAAGTTTTTTTTTTTTTAAATCAATGCATCTATCCGTGTTCTTCATTTTAGTGACCAATCATAAATCAGTTTCCATATCCTAATTGAGGCCGATTTACCAGCAAACGTTGTTGATATTAGACTAAGGCAAGCACAAGAGATAATTGAAGAGTTGCTGAAGCCGGTGGTATGATCTCAAAACCAAATTAAACAACTATAAGGATAAAAGTTGCTCAGATTTTGTTCGCGTCTTGTATTTTTAATCATTCCAGGGTTTGACCAGGGCCCACACATTTTTTACTTGCGTATTCATGTTCTACTTTGGCTTTTTCGTGCAGGATGAGTCGCAGGATTTTATAAAGAGGCAGCAATTACGTGAGCTGGCCATGCTAAATTCGAGATTTAGAGAAGAGAGCCCTGGGCCAAGTGGCAGTGTGTCCCCTTTCAATACAAGCGGAATGAAACGTGCAAAAACAGGGCGTTGAGATATTAACATCTATAAATATGTCCTGTTTAAGGAACTTATATTCTTCTGGAGTTGCCCGGTATGCACATTTCTGGCTTTTGATAATACCCAAAAAAAAAAAAAAGTAGGTGGAGTGGATGGTGCAGTTGAGGTTTTTTTGTTTACGTTCTTCGCTTATTAGACTTTTTGTCGTGCTAGTTCTTTAAAACCCATTTATTGAATTGATTCTAGTGTGAGATACGTTATTATTGGTAGAGAGTAGCCTGGGGAGGTCTGGTTTTGTAGATATTTTGTTATGACATGTATCCACAATTACATTTCTCCTGGATTATTTTCTTACTTGTTATTTGGCCGCTTCTCAGTTCAATTTTGTCGGGAGACTTTGGGCCCTAGAGGAAATTCACTGAAACAAGTTGAAATCACTACAGGATGTCGTGTGTTTATTAGAGGAAAGGTTCAATAAAAGACACTGACAAGGTAAATCAATGTTTTTTTTTTTAAATTCAATGCATCTATCCGTGTTCTTCATTTTAGTGACCAATCATAAATCAGTTGTAAGTTCAAAAAAAAAAAAAAAAGAGTAGCTTCCAATTCCCCTTTTTGACAAAGTGGGATAGCTCATGTTGTAGGAGCGTCCAGTGGGAAGGGATTTTTCTTTCTTCTTAAGAATGTATTAAAAAATTATAACGCTTTCTGAATCTGTCAATTTGCAGGAAGATAAGCTACGGGGACGACCTGGCTATGAGCACCTTAGCGAGTCTCTCCATATCCTAATTGAGGCCGATTTACCAGCAAACGTTGTTGATATTAGACTAAGGCAAGCACAAGAGATAATTGAAGAGTTGCAAAAGTAGGTGGAGTGGATGGTGCAGTTGAGGTTTTTTTGTTTACGTTCTTCGCTTATTAGACTTTTTGTCGTGCTAGTTCTTTAAAACCCATTTATTGAATTGATTCTAGTGTGAGATACGTTATTATTGGTAGAGAGTAGCCTGGGGAGGTCTGGTTTTGTAGATATTTTGTTATGACATGTATCCACAATTACATACTCCATATTCAATTGAGATTTACCCGAGTAGCAATATATAACCTGCCTCAAATGTTTCTTAGACTTTGGGGGCAAGCTGAGGGCTGATATTGTTAATGCTTCAGAGAGTTCATTCCCTGATAAAATTTTCTCTGGTAGTTTCTACCTACCACCAAGACGTTTGTGCTTGAAAATGATTACTTCTGGATGTTTTTTTTTTTATTTAAAAAATGTCAATTTAGCGTTAAGTTAGTGCACGTGATTTGATGTTAACTAATGTTACATGTTTATTAGTGTACGTGATTTGGTGTTAACTAATGTCACATGTTTATTGGAAATGATTCATGTAATGGAACAAAAATAATATCTTTTCTCCAAGAATATGCTTATAATTATTATTTTCTTAATGCTACACAATAAGAATCCCAAAAGTCCATATTTTTAGGAGTCCAACATTTTTTCGTCTTACAAGTTGTACATGTGTTTAATTATGGAAAAAATTATTTGCTCAACTACTGTTATTTTCACATGTTACCATAAGAATAAATTAATGAGTCCGGATATTAACGAATTCTATAGAAGAATGATAAACTTTGTTGTTCAGCATCTTGAACTAGCCATCCCTTTGAGGGAATTTGGATTGAATGAAAGAAAGAAAGAACTTTCCCTTCGACGAATTTCGGCCTACGTCCAATGCCCCACTAGTTGAATAGGAAAAAGAAAGCTACTTGAAAAGGGAAGGTGCATCTTGGATTGAACTCGACGAATTGCATTTTGCAAGGAAAGGTGCATCTTGGAGATATATTTTTAGTTACTAATAATAGTATCGCCTCCCCCCAACTCTATCAACAAACCCTTTCATTTGCAAGACTGAAAAAAGTCGCTACTTTTTATCATAATTCTTCTATAGAATTCTCTTTCAGATTAATACTCTTACCGATCTGTTAACAACAAATAGTATACGCCAAGAAAATTAGTAATGTGCTAGGAAAAATTAGTACAAGAAGCTGGGATACACTCTTGTTATTGGAAGCCACTAGCCATTAATGAGGGACGATCATATTAAAATTTACAAGTCATTTTCTGATGCAATTATAATCAAAGATGGAAGATTTTGTGAGACTCTACTTGGCAAAAGGGTCGTCTGTTCAGGGTACGGTCATAATACAGTTTATAAGTTATTTTCAAATGTAATTAAAGGGAGAAGATTTCATGAGACTGCTTGTCAAACGAGTCGACTATTTAGGGCGATCCATTATTATCGTAAGTCCTTCACTTTCAACACATTGATGTGGGATTGTCGCGCGAAATAGCAATAAAATTTTTCCAAACATTTGTAATTTGTTGTCTAACTAGACAACATCTTATGTCAAACATAGGAGATGCTTAAAGAGTAAAATTCGGGAAAAAAAAAAACAAAAAAAACTTGATTGTATGGAAATACTTAGGAAGTTATGCAGTGCATTCCGTATTGCTGAATGGAGCACCCACTCTGCATAAATTTGGCATACAAACATTTTAGCCCGTTTTGGTAGAGGAGCATGCTATTTGTTTACATCCATTGGTTTGTAAGAGCCTGTTTGCCTTAATATTTGGAATACTGGATACGGTATTACGAATACCGAATACTCATTTGTTCTAAGGCTAAAAAACCAAATAATCAACCAACAATCTCTTACTACTAAATAATTAAATACTACTAAATACAAAATTATAATACAACATCATTCACTTTTCAAACATGATTTGCCATCAAATACAATATAATAATACATTATTTGATATCTACGATAAAAAATAAAGGATTATGAAATCTTTAACACATAAGATTTCTTATTATTCACAAAAATTCGAATACCAAAATTCTGAATACCATGATTTACAATCCCAACGAATGTTAAATCAAATTAGCCCTAAGAGCTTATTTATCATTTGAAGTAGGGATGTGCAACCGGTCCAGAATGGACCGGACATAAATTTATGGTCCCGGTCCGCACTAGTAGACCGAAATTTTGAAAACCCTTGGAGCTGAGAGAATGGACCGTGTCTAATTACGGTCCGGTCCGGTCAAAACCAGTTTTTTAATTTTATTTTTTTTAACAAACTAGTTTTATGTAATTTGATTTTAAAATTATGGGTGGTTTCAAATTCAAATATGATCTAACAGTAAAATGGTAGCAAACATATTTTTTAGTATTACTATTAACGTTATAATATAATTATAAACAATGGTACATAACATTACACACTAAACATTTAATTGTACCAAAAATCTACATTGTAATATTAAAGATTCTTTAATTAAAAACACACACTAAACATTAAATTGTACCGCAAATTTATATAGTAGTATGAAAGATTTTTTAATTAAATAATCAATTACACTATAAGTATAAAATAACAAACAACTCATTCTCTTAATTTATATGGACAATATAAACAACTAATAATATTTTTCTTTAAAAGTGACAAATGAAAAAGAAAAAGGAAAATCGGTGCAATTCCGGTCCGAACCGGATAATTATGAGTTTGGACCAGAACCCAAAAATCCCATTTTCATGGACCGTAGACCGGATCGGATTATCACCGATACAGGCCGGGCTATTTTCGCATACCCTTAATTTGAAGATGCGTATTTTGCAATTTAGGGGGGTGTATTCATTTATAACTTTTAAAGTCATTTTAAATTTTATAGAATACTGGTGTATTTAATTAAGACATTTTAATTGAGATTTCTAATGAATTATTAAATGTCCACAAAAGTCTCAAGGTATTCATTTGAGATATTTTGAATTCTTAAATTGTCACGAGGTATTTAAAAAGTCAAATGCTCTTTGAATTTGTAATTTGACTGGATTTTCCTATACTTCTAAGTTAATTATATACACCAAATCCCACTACTAAATCCCATCTTTAAACATGAGATTTTAAAAAAATTTTATAAACTCCCAACAAATATATAAAAATAAAAGAAAATCCATACAAATCTTATAGTGAAACAAATTTTAAAATGTCTCTACAAGTTCCAAATGAATACACCCCCCTTAGTCTCATTCTAGGATTTTAGTGCTTTTAGTACGCCTAACTCGATTTTAGAGGGAAAACATATAATCAAATAATTATTTAATAAATTTAAAAATAAAAAAATCATAGAAAGAAAATATATAAAATATAAAGTAAATCTAAAATTTTTTGTAAAATTAGTTAAATAAAATTATAAAAACTTCGAAATAATTATTTAAAATATGAAAAGACCCAGAAATATAAATATAAACATAATTATTATAAAATTATGTAAAATAATACTTAAAGAAATTATAATATCACATAAATAAAATATAAAAACGTATAACTAAATTACATCTTAAATATGAAAGTTTAAAAAAAATACAAATATTAATAATCTGAAGAAATTATAATTTTTTCTAAGAAAATCAAAAGGAAAAAAACTTTTAAATTTTATAAATAGATGTAAGATCTATAAATAAAACCATTCTGAAAGTTACAAAATAAAAATAATCAGAAAATAGAAAACTAAAAATTTCTTAAAAAAATAAAAATATCCAAGAAATTGAGAATGAAGTCTAGAAATTATACAGAAATTGTAATTATTACATTTATTTCACAATTATGAAAATTTATTTATAAATTATTAAATTTATTTCATAAAATCCTAAGATCTATTATATATATTTTTTCTTATTTTTTATTTAATTTTTGTATTATTTCTTTTCAGATTGTTTGCAACATTTCTATTTTTTTTCTAACTTTCAGAATGATTAAAATATATTTATAAATCTTACATTCATTTTATTATTTTTTAAAGAATCTTTATTATTATTTTTCAGATTTTCTCAGAAAAAAAAAAACTTATTCTTACTCAAATTACTTTACATTAAAGTTTAGAGGATATATGTTATGCGTTGGGTCTGGTGGATGATTATAAAGAATACATTAATGGCATAATTGAGGCTAATCTTTGGGGTTCACCACATTTCTCAAGAAGCTTACTACAATCTGGAAGCGTTGCAAGACTAAAATTTTGTGTAGGCAAAAGACTTAAAAATATCTTTGCGGAAGACATGCTATAACTATATAACTTCGTAATTAAAAAAAAAAAAAAAAAAAAAAAAAAAAAAAAGAAGAAGAAGAAGAAAAAAGAAAAAAGAAAAAATCATCTGAAAAAAAACAAATTTGATTAAATTAAACATTCATGCTATTATATTTAATCTCTGCACGTCTATTTCACCAAAAAAATACTTTAGGAAAACTCTACGGTACCTTCATTTTACCATATCCATGTATGGTAATCCAATTAATTTTTGATAGTTTTTTGAAGATCCCGAGGTTTCGAATTGGTTCGACTTCCGCGTGTGGGTCAACGTCGGCCCGAAATATCAGTTAATAGAGATCGTGGGGAGTATTTTGAATCAAGTCAATCCTAAAAGTACTGGTAATGTCTTTTGTGGGGTGTCGAGGGATGTTTCCTATTAAGAGCGTCCAAAAACTTCAATGATTTACAAGGTTACGTTTCGAGACATGTGGAGGAGTTAATAGGGAAAACTCTTGTCTTGGTCAGCAAAACTAAAAGGAAACATAAACAAAACATAAGGAAAGCGGCTGCTCATATTACCAGGGTTAGCAAGAAACACCAGAAAACTGTTTTTGAATTTTTCATACATTCGTGACCATACAATTCTTATATTTAGACATGCTATGGAATAATCTAGACTCTCCAGCTGTCCAACATCCGTTCGTAATTGCCAACTAATGTCCTTCACTAGCCGTTGCCATCATAATCTGCTGCTGCTGGTTCATGGTGATCCAACTGTTCCTGAGATGAGTCATCCTTGTCCTTTAGATGGTTTTGATTTCCTGCAGTTGGTCCAATGATTCCTTTCCATGCACATGCATGAGGCTTTTGTCATTTAACATGCCCTCTCAATTCTATGCATCCTCCTGAAGTCACAAACAATTTATTTCTCATCCTTGCATAGAATTGGCCTGACAAAGCCTTGATAAATATTCTGCTTTTTGATCAAATGCTGGTACATGCCTTACTGAGATTACTCTGTTCATTACTTTCTCTCTAATGAAATGCAAGTCAAGTTCCAGATGTTTGGTTCTTGAGTGATGTACTGGATTAGAGGCAAGTGCAATTGCCCCCTGATTATCCACCCACACCACACTAGGCTTGATCAGCTGTATTTTCAATTCTCTGAGCAGTGAGTGCAGCCACATGATTTCACAAGTGACAAGAGCTAGACTTCTATACTCTGCCTATGTACTTGATCTTGAGACTGTTGGTTGTTTCTTGGATTTCCAAGAAATGAGGTTATTGCCCAAAAACACACACAAGCCTGAAGTTGACCTCCTGTCATCCATATCTGAAGCCCAGTCAGCATCTGAAAATGTTGTTATCCTAAAGCTGCTGCATCTTGACAATCTTATTCCATAATCCATTGTCCCTGCAATATATCTCAATATCCTTTTTACAGCCTTCCAATGCAAGTCAAGAGGTGACTGCATAAATTGACTCACCTTGTTAACTGCATAGGAAATATCAGGTCTGGTTAGGGTTAAATACTGAAGTGCTCCTACAATTTTTTTGTACTGATGTTGATCTTCGATCTGCAAAGGTTGTCCACAAAACTTGGATAGGGGCGGATGAGAAACCATAGGAGTGGAAAGACTCTTTGCCCCTTTTATCCCAGCCCTATTCAAAATGTCATTAGCATATTGTTTCTGACTTAGAAAAATACCATCTGAAATATGGTTGACCTGAATGCCAAAGAAAAAGGTCAGGGGACCAAGATCCTTAATAGAAAAGTAACCCTTGAGATGAATAACCAGTTGATCAATGGCCTAAATGGAACTGCCTGTTATTATTATATCATCTACATAAGCCATAACCAATAGACAAGAACTGGAAGAGTGTTTGATATAAAGGGATGTGTCAGCCTGAGAAACAGTAAATCCAAGTCCAATGAGCATCTCACCAAATCTGCTAGACCAAGCCTTTGATGCTTGCTTAAGGCCATATATGGACTTGTTCAATTTGCAAACCAAGGGGGGATCAGAAATGTGTTCAAAACCAGCAGGCTGTTCCATGAAGAGCTCAATATCAACATTCCCATTGAGAAATGCATTATCAACATCAATTTGCCTGAAACTCCATCCAAAAGTTAGTGCAAGAGATAGGATAACTCTGATTGTTCCTGGTTTGATAACAGAACTAAATGTTTCAGTATAGTCCTAGCCTGGATCCTGATTGTACCCTTTAGCCACTAACCTTGTCTTGTGTCTTATAACAACACCATTTGCATCCTTTTTTATCTTAAAAACCCATTTACATCCTATAACCTTTCTGTTCCTTGGTATAGGAACCAATGTCCAAGTCCTATTTTTCAACAAGGCTTGAAATTCATCCTGCATTGCCCTCTTCCAAACTGGTATTGCTAAAGCATCATGTGCATTTTGAGGCTCAAAATCAATTGAGTGATCTTCTAAGAAGGCCTTAGGCTTATAAATCCCAACCTTTGACCTGGTAACCATTTGGTGTGTCCCTGCAACTTGAGAAGGAATGTTAGGTGTATCTAAAACAAGATTAGTATGAACATCCTCAATTGGTAAATCTATAGTAATTGTGCCCCTAGAAGTGATGATAGTGAAGATGTGGAGGCTGTAGAGTTTACAGGTGATGTATCTGGAAAAGGGATTTGATGTGGAGAGTGAGTTGGTGGTGGTGGTGAAGGAGGAGGTGAAGCATTGTCTGAAGTAGGAAACTGTCTTGGTAAGGTGATTAAAGGAGCTATAATGACATGTGGTGGATGAGTATGAGAAGGGACTGCATTGTGCTTATGAAAAGGAAAAGTGGACTCTTCAAAAAACACATGTCTTGTGATTATTATTTTCTTGGAGGGCAAGAGAACTTTATAACCATTATGGTATGGGCTATAGCCTATGAAAACTGCAGGTGGGCTTCTAGGTTGGAGTTTATGATCATTATAAGGCCTAAGAAGGGGATAACAAAGGCAACCAAAAGCTCTGAGAAAATGATAGTCTGGCTTCTGTCTTGTCAAAGCCTGCAAAGGTGATTTATAATGCAAAACCCTGCTAGGTGACCCGTTGATAAGGAAAACTGCACTTGTAAAAGCTTCATCCCAGTACACAAGTGGAACTTTAGACTGAGAGAGAAGAGAGAGCCCTACTTCAACTATTTTCCTATGTCTCCTTTCTGCTAGCCCATTCTGTTGTGGAGTGTATGGACAAGAAATCCTATGTTGAATACCACATTGAGCTAAGATAGGCCTTAAAGCAATAAGTTCACCCACACCATCACTCTGAAATGTCTTGATTTTAACATTGAACTGATTTTCAACTAAGGCTTGAAAATGCATAAAGGCTGTTTTAGTGTCAGACTTTTTTTTCAGAAGGTAACACCAAGTGAACCTGGTAGAGTGATCAATAAAACTCACATAATACCTAAAACCATAATGAGAAACAACTTGAGAAGGTCCCCAAAGATCACTATGCACAAGATCAAAAGGATGTTTATATTCAGCAACACTATCAGAAAAGGGCAATCTATGTGCTTTTGCTTCAAGACAGGCAGAGCATAAAGAGACAATTTTATTATCAATAAAGGGAACATTACAATGCTTGAGTGCCCTCTTAACAATATCATTAGAGGGATGACTCATCCTAGAGTGCCAAATGGCCAAATCTAGACCCTTAATTATTCTAGCAGAAAAGGCAGAAGGTTGGTGCAGAGTTGAATTTGATTGAGGATTGATTTGAGAATCCTGTGTGCGTTGTTGGAGATTGAAGCTATAAAGTCCATCCTTAAGACTCCCTTGGAGTATTGTTTCCCTTGTTGCTAGGTCCTTCACAAGACAAACAAAGGGATGAAATTCAAAGAATACTTTGTTATCTTGTGCAAATTTTGCTACACTTAGGAGATTCTTGGTTATAGCAGGAACATGTAAGAGGTTATTGAGTAAGAAAGTGCAGGAATTAGCTGGATAGGGGGATTTTACCATAGAGGAACCAATGTGAGTAATGTTCATACCTGCTCCACTTGCTGTCTGAACTCTATCAACTCCTTGATACTCTGTAACCATGTTCAAATTTCTAAATTCATAGGTAAGGTGATTGGTAGCTCCTGAATCTGGATACCAAAGACTGTCTTGGCTACATTCCGATCCAGTGGTTGGAAAATTAGCCATATGAGCTGAAGGAGATGCATTGGTTCCTGACTGATGACTGTTGTTGTAGGTCCCAGCTGTGTAGTTCATATCAAACCTGTAATAACAATTTTCTGTCGTGTGATTATTATAGCCAAAAATTTGACACTTAGGTCTGTTTGAACCAAAAAACCTTCCTCCCCTTCCTCTTGATCCATCTCCTGCTCCTCTTGAATAAGAACCTATTCCTCTTGCTGAGTTGCTCCTGCCCCTAGTGCTTGTATTGTTAAAATTCCTTCTATTCCCCTGAGACCGAGTGATAAAATTCACTGAAAACTGAAAGTGGTCTGTTCCAACAGAGTGCTTAGCATGCTCAACACCTTCAATCCGGCTCTCATAAGACAATAAGGCTGCATATGCTTCCATAAGGCTACAAGCCTTTGATCTTGTGGTCAAAGAGACAATAACTGGATCATACTCTTGTCCTAGTCTAGTTAAGAGATGCAGAACTTGATCTGTTTCTTTGATTCCTTCATCAACAATAGAAATCATATCACAAATGGACTTCACCTTGTTAAAGTAGTCTCTGATGGACATATTTCCTTTTTTGAGGGTTTGGAGCTGTAGCTTGAGCTGCATCACTTTAGCTGAGCTCTGTGTGGCAAAAGCACCCTTTAGGGTGTCCCATATCTGCTTAGCACTCCTTAAATCAACAGTGGTGACCAATTGGTTTTCTGAGAGAGATGAAAATAGCCATGAGGCAATGAGCTGATCCTGCCTGATCCAGTTCATATAAGCTGGATTCATGGTTGGTGTTTCACCATCTGAGCCGGGAATCAGTCTTTCTGG
Source organism: Phtheirospermum japonicum (assembly GCA_014905375.1). Taxonomy (NCBI): domain Eukaryota; kingdom Viridiplantae; phylum Streptophyta; class Magnoliopsida; order Lamiales; family Orobanchaceae; genus Phtheirospermum; species Phtheirospermum japonicum. Next base: position 614,358 of record BMAC01000587.1, read on the forward strand.
GGCCACAATGTCTCCTGTGATATATCCTTCCAGCCCATAGCCTCTGAGAGCAGTAAGGATTTGTTGCTCCCATAATAAGTAATTGTTATCATTTAATTTAATGGTGACAAGTTGAGTTTGTAGGTGGACCACAGACTCCATAGCATTAATTATAGGAGCTGCAGCCATGAACGGGACGGGTAATAGGTGGTAAAGTTGAAGATTTCTATGCAAAAAGATAAACCATGTGCTCCGGTACCATAAAAGGAAACATAAACAAAACATAAGGAAAGCGGCTGCTCATATTGCTAGGGTTAGCAAGAAACACCAGAAAACCGTTTTTGAATTTTTCATACATTCTTGACCATACAATTTTTATATTTATACATGCTATGGAATAATATAGACTCTCCAGCTGTCCAACATCCGTTCATAATTACCAGCTAATGTCCTTCACTAGCCGTTGCCATCATAATCTGCTGCTGCTGGTGCATGGTGATCCAACTGTTCCTGAGGTGAGTCATCCTTGTCCTTTAGCTGGTTTTGATTTCCTGCATCTGGTCCAATGCTTCCTTTCCATGCACATGCATGAGGCTTTTTTCGTTTAAAAAAAATGACCTTTAAGCGAAAACTGAGAACTTATGGCCTACACTCTGCCCTCTGGCATTTGTGCATTGAAGAGGCCGGGAAGAACAAGTTTTTCCACGTCTTTAACAAGTACGCCGATTGTCTCGTCGAGGAGCATACGAGAAACCAAGGCCGGTTGTGCGTCCACAATAATATTTTATTTGGCATCAAGGACGCCCGTAAGTCGATGGCATCCGCTTCGACCACACGCTCCCTCCTCTGTAATGGTCTGCATCATTGGTATCCGGTGCCCGTATGCTTCGCCCGTCTAAGGTTGTTGAGGGTAATTGATGCTCTCATGATTCGTTTCTACGAGTTCCCAACCGAAGGTGTGGGCTTAGGTACCTCGCCCTCACCTGTGATGGGAAACTCCCTGCTTCGATATCCACACTTTCCAACCTTGAGATCTTGATCATCCACCGATATTTAAATATTATCAAACTCCACGAAAAAGACGGCCCGTCGTCGTATTTGCCTATGGAGATATGGGATATGAAAGAGCTCCAACACCTTCAAGTCATGGAAGCTGACCTTCCAGAACCTCATGAGGGCGTGCACTTGCCGAACCTAGTGACGCTCTTAGACGCAAACGCCCGTAGTTGTACCACCCGAAGTTAAAGAAATTCGGGGTTCGGATCGAATTGTGTGTTGATAATGCCGAACCTCTGAGTATTTCTTATCGCAATACTAAACCAAGATCGCTCAAATGTGTTGTCGTGAATCCTGCTGCACTCAGGTGGTCCCCACTTGTTTCAACTTTGCTTTTCCCAACTAGTCTCAGAAAGATGGGTTTGAATGGTCTGGGGTGTCCGTGAGAAGACATTAATAAGGCGGTTTCCTCATTGCCAAAACTTGAGGTGCTTTTCGAGAGGCCAAATGGGAAACTTCGGATAAGGGATTCCCGTCGCTTGAGTTCCTAGTAATTGAGGACACTGATCTGGTGCATTGGACGATAGGAATCGGAAGCTTCTACAACCTTGAGTGCTTTGTTCTTAAACATTGCTACAAATTACAAGGTATCCAACCTGGGTTTGGTAGATATCCCAAAAGGATTGAAATAGTTGCTTGCAGCCCTTCAGCTGTGGATTGTGTAAAGCAAATGCAGGAAGAAATGAGTGCACTTGAAGTTTATGTCGATTCTTCGTGGGATGATGTGAAGAAGCTCAGGGCATGACCGGCCAAGTGATTAGTATTGTATTTTTTAAAAGTAATTTAAGTCAGGTGGCAAATTGGGTTACCGTGCCGTGTTCGTGTCAAACTATCGTATTTTTTTTATTTTCTATCTTATTTGATAGTAAATATAATAATAAGTGTAAATCTAACCTAATTTAGAATTCCGTGCTTTTCGTATCATGTTTCATGTCATTTCGTGCCTTATCGTATTTTTGTCCCTGTAATCGTATTTCTTATCGGATCGTGCTTCAAAAAAATCTATTGTAGACAAATGAAATTACATTGATAGGAAAAACTTGTGGGTTTAATATTAATTACTCTACTTTGTGGTCACTTTCCTGTATTCTTTTTGTCCTTTTGGTTTGTTTCTATTCATGGGGTTGTCTTTATCCTTTAAAACTCTTTTTTTTCTTGGGGTGGATTTTCACTTTGAAAGGTTTTAACATCCTCTCTCTAATAATTTATCGATTTTGCGGTAAATATTTTAATTTTTTTTTTAGTTTTTCTATTATATCTCGATTTATTGATTTTTTTATATTAGTATATTACTAAGAAGTGAGTTAAATCAAAATTGTCAAGTATATTGTATTCGATTGAAAAATTTCTTGAATCTTGTTTTGCTTGCATATTATTCCATCAGTCATATTTATATAATTCACTATTCATTTTCCGTACGTTCCTGATTCGAGATTTAATGGATAAATTATTTGTAAGTTGTATTAAATATATAAATTAACATATATCATTATATAAAATTGACTTAATATATTGCTAAATTAATGTGGCTATTAATTTGTAGAAGTTAAACTAGTGTACTAGCGTTTTCCTCTCAAATGCTTGATTATCATCTCAAAAAGGGAATCACATTGCTGAGCATTGTATAGGCTTGAGCCAGGTAGATTGGTGATGATTTTTTATTTGCGTACATATTGGTTTGAGAATTCCATACCTGTGAATGTGAACAATGAATGAGGGTTAAATGACTCTATTGCCCTTATTAAATACTCAGAAAGAAACTTCACACATTTTTTTTAATTGTTAATATAAGTTTATAACATTGTTTGTGAATGAAGGTAAAAATAAATTTATTGTAAAAGAAAAAGTATAATGAGAAGTATAAAAGAGAGACGAAGGAAGACGGTAGAAATTAGGGTTCTCTTATTCATCAAAAACCTCCTTTATATAGGGTATCAATTACATGTTTCCATAATACATAAAGATAATAAATACATAAATTGTCTCTCATCAGTTACTTGTTGATGAAGGCACACTAGTTGTGTTTTTTCTTCAACACTCCCCCTTGTGCCAAGTCAAAGGGTGAAATGGTGTTTTATTGTTGCCTCGTTAACCTTGCTAAGTAACAAAACCCAATGGGAAAAACAAAACTTGGTATAGGGAAAAAGAGTACAACACACTTATGTTGAGACTCCCCCTAAAGTGTACACCTCTCTCTGATATGTACATCTATCAAAAGAACTTTGTAAGTCTCCACTTCCTCAATTTACTTGATTCTTGAGAAAGTGCATAGTTGTTGGTTGTTGAAGAGTTGTGGTGATATTACTCGTATTATCACATTTTCTTCAGTGATAGAGTTGCATTTTAATTTAATTGCAAATGCACTTCGTGGCTTAGAGTCACTTGCCTTGGCAATGAAAGGCCATCTAGCACTTTTGTGTGTGTGTG
>BMAC01000588.1:18952-46518 GCA_014905375.1 Phtheirospermum japonicum
TGCATAGTTTTAGATTTAATCTTAAGATCTACTCTTTGTTGCTTGTTATTTTCTTTAAAGTTTTGAACTTTCTTGTTAATTTCCATTGCTCTTTACATCCATGCTTTCAATTTTTGCTAATTTACTTTATTTGAGTTTTTATGCATAGTTGTACCTCTTATAAATAGAGATTTTGAACATAAAAACCCAAGAATTTCACCAAACCTCAAGGTAATTGAACCAATTAAACCAAATTAAATATAAAGTTGGCAAGAAACACGAAAAACAATAAAACAAGAAAAACGACCTAAAAATCTAACGAAAAACGACTCAAAACTACTAAAATCAATGTAAAAATCTATCTAAAAACACGAAGAAAAACACAACAATTACATGCAAAACAGGAGCCTGCAAGAATTGACTGACAAGATTCACCGCAAAGGAGAGATCGGGATGAGTGATTATCAGGTATTGAAGTGCCCCAACTAAAGAATGATAGTGCATCGGGTCATCAAAGGGATCACTGTCACTCATTAGAGTCTGACCAGCAGCTAGAGGTGTGAAAATAGGCTTCGATTCAAGGGGATAAGAATGTCATGTGCATATTTGGTTTGGCTAAGAAACAAACCACCCGAGGTGTACTCCCCCAAGAAAGTAAGTCAAGCGACCGAGATCCTTGAGAGCAAATTCAGCCTGAAGGCGTGAGACAAAGCGAGAGAGAAAGGTCGAATCATTCCCTATGAGTATAATATTGTTGACATAGACCAATAGATATAATATAGATGATCCATGAGAATACAAATATATAGATGTGTCTGATTGACTTTTTAGGACCATATAAAGACTTTTTAAGATGACCATGTGGTCGAGATATCGGAGATCCACGTATCCAGATGGTTGCTCCATGAAGATCGGTTCATTCAAGATACCATTAAGGAACACATTTTTGACGTCCAATTGGCTAAGGGGCCAACAACGATGAATGGCAAAGGCTAGAACAACCCGAACGGTCGGGGCCTTGATAACCAGGTAGAAAGTGTGAGAGAAGTCAAACTGATTAGCACGGATTTGTCTTGATTTTTAGTAGTATTTTAGTTACTTTTTCTTATTGTTTTTGGTATAAGTTGGGTAGTTTGAGCTTGAATTTTCATATTTGTATTTCCAGCTTATTTTACCATGATTTGACCTTAATTGATGCAAATAAGTGATTATTTGTGGTTTTTCACTTTATAGAGATGAAGTATGATGATCGAGAGGCAAAGATCGAGCTTTCTGGCGAAGAAGCAGCAAGAATTTGAAGCTGCCAGTTTTTTATAACGGTTATTCTACTGGAACCGTTATAGTACCCTTGAATGGCAGAGGCGCTAAATTGAAGAAGTAACAGTGGCTTCTATAACGGTTGTTACCGTTACCTTACCGTTAGCGGGCCCAGAACCGACCTAAAAAGACTTGTTGCCTAATATTTCAAAATTCTTTAAATACTACCCCATAAAATCCGAATTTTTAAGTTACCTAAGCTATAGTTAGACACTTTAAACTTATTCCTATGGTTTTTAAGGCCTCTTAGGGATTGACAACCCCAACGAGTGCCGAGTTGTTCGTAGTTTCTCTTCAAAATTCTTAGATTTAGTTTCCTAACCTTAGATTAATTTAGATTAGCTTTTAAATAATTTAGATTCAAGTTTTCTACAACCAAGACGCTGCAAATTCTTCGTTTAATTAGTAAGTTTTCTTTCGTTCAATTTAGTTTAATTAGTTTTTTATGCTTTGCTTGATAGTTTAAATATTAATCTTCAAAAGAACCCCAACAAAACCCCCAGGTGCTATGAATTGTATGATCTTGGTGATACTGAATTGATGATTTTGATGAGTTTATTATGATGAGATTGATGAAATTGAACCGCTAGATCTAACGGGTCTAGAGCCTAGATCGTCGTGAACCATCAATTGAGTTTTTCTCAAGAGATCGTGGAAACGATTCGAAACTCTAGAACCCAAGTTTCTTAATTCTTTTCAAAAACCTTTAATTTAATTGTTCTTCGTTTAAACCAATTTATTGTTTTTATATGTTTAGATTAGGATTTTATTTTTATTTCTTATTCGTGAACAACAAATACAAAAGGAACTTTCGAGCCTAGTTTTCCTTGAGAGATGATTCGGTTCAACTTACCAACCTACACGCGATCCCGTTCTCTTGCGAGCGAGCTTTTAAAAATTTGACAAATCTTTATAAGTAGGTACACAAAAGTTCGAATCAAAATTTTGGCGCCGTTGCCGGGGAAAACTAAAGGTTGTGAATTTTGTATTTCCTATTCGTATCCTTATTTGTGTTCTTATTTTGTTTCGTTTATCTTTTGTTTATTTGTGATTTTTCGTTTATTCGTTTTTATTATTTTCCACCGGTGCATTTAATCTTGTGCGTTGAGTGTTGTGTTTGCAAGGAACGTCGACAAACAAAACTCAAGATTTATCAAACCGTTTTTCTTAAATTAAAAAAAAAATCAAAAATTCAAAAAAAAATTAAAAAGATTCGAAAATATTATTTTTATTTTAAAAATATTTATTTTCCAAAATTCAAAAAAAAATTAAAAAAAAATTAAAAAACATTTAAAAAAAATCGAAAATATTAATTTTTCTTTAATAAAATTAAAAAAATTAAAAAATGTCTTACCCGTACGAGATACCACCATACGATTGGCGTCGTGAACTTCGACCGGCCATTCTGTTCAGCGCCGCGATGAAGAATTACTTTCCTGACAAATACGACCAATTGAATCTCCCGACTTTTCATGGGCATCGGAACGAAGATGCGCTAAAATTCATTCAAAAGTACGAGTTCATCACTGATAGTTCTTCTCTTCACGGGCTTACAAGGGATCAAGTGAAGATGCGACTATTCACTTTTGCGCTGAAGGAAGAAGCAACGAAATGGTTTGTAAGGCTAGAACCTAATTCTTTGCGGATGTGGTATGAAGTAGGCGATAAATTCATGAGAAAGTTCTACTTACCTAATGAAATATGTAATCGTTGTGGATGTCGAGGACATATGACGCATGAATGTTTGGTAACATTTGATATGAGCCACAGGAGGAAGTTGTCGTCGTCCAAGATTATACGAGCCACAATTTTTATGCCCCTCCCAACTTAATTCCTTCCTACCCGAGCTATAAAGACTACCAAACAAATGATCAATTAGTGGTGGAGCAGCAAGATCAAGAAGCTGAGATCCTGAGTTTTCAAGACGAACTTGAGAATGAACCTTTTGTGTCTTTGACTCAAAGAATGGATCGGTGTGTGGAGAATATAGAGAGGTCGTGTGCTCAAATAAGGGCTTATTTAAACGAGAGGGATGCGGTACTAATTCTTGAAGGGGTGGAGCCCATCGTAGTAGAAGAGAATTCGAGCCCAACTACTTATTTAGAAGATGAGTATAAAGAGAAAGTTTTGGAGAGTTTAGATGAGATCGTTTCCCCTGTGTTAATTGATGATATTTTAAACGAGGATGTGGAGGCACTGCCATTGGAGAACCTAATCAACGATGGAGATTCATGCCCAATCGAGCTTAATAGGAATGGAGATGTTGCGTTGCCAATTGTAGAAAAGGCGGTGGACGATTTCTTAGAAAAAGTGGTGTTGATCGAACCTCATGTCATTCCACCCGAACCATTGTCGAATCTTACTTTTGGAATGGTTGAAAAATTATTAGAGAAAGGTGAGATTATTGAGCCTCATATTGTGCCACCCGATGCTTTAATTGATGTCGAGATGGAGGTGGTGGTTGAGGTAGTCGAAGAGACTCCCCCTCCCCTATGCCATTATATAGATTTTAATATTTTTCAAGTTTTTGAGGGGGATGCCAAAGGAGTTAAGGAGTTCGGAGTGGTTGGAGGATTTTCCGTTTGTTCGACGGATTTCCTAGTTTTTCCAAAAGTAGAGGATCACCCTGTGCCGCAATTTTCTTTTAATTTGTTCGTGGTGTTAAATTATTTGCCTTTTCGACCTCCGAAGCGAATTGGAGTTTTGATTCTACGACTTACTTTTCGTGCCCGCTTTGAGAATTTTAAACGCCCATGCTTACTGTTAGAGAACACTAAGGCGTGGCATGCTTGTCACTTATTTTTGGATCCGGGATAGTATCGTTCGTAGAAGGCATCGAGCTTTCGACGTTAAACAAGCGCTTCTTGGGATGCAACCCAAGTGTTTGATTTCTTTCTTTCCTTAGCTTTTATTTTTAATTTTATTTCTTTTATTTTATTTATTAGTCATGTCTATGCTTTGGTACTTTTTATGCGGTGTTGATGTGCAGAAAAGGTTGAGAAATTCGCCAATGATGGTTAATCAAGAGATTTCCAATCACGGGCTTCACTACGAGTGTTGATTGCGCATAACTTTTTGGAGCCGCTCGACTATTTTCAGGTACGTTCTCTTACTCCTTTCCTCATTTGTTTTGCTTTTCTTTGTATTTAGGGCAATCAGGAGATTGCCGAGTTTTTAGAGGGGGGGATGGTTGAGTTATGGTTTATATTTGAAAATTGTGCAAAAATTTGAAAATCTTTACGTGATTGATTACTATTTCTGCGCTGAATTGTGTTTGTCTGGCTTACCTGTCGAAGTTAATTAAGTATGATTTGATGTTTTTATCTTTTGAGCGTGTATAAGTGCATAAATTTTCAATATTATTATTTTTATATTGTAAAACAGTACTTGAACGCAATTGATTTAGCAAAACCTTAAAAGCAGCGTCAATTCAAAACTTTTTCATGCAAAAAGCCTGTGAGTAGCCTGAGTAATTATCATCTTTGCATGTGCTTGGATAAGTTTCAGTCTTGATATCTCTTTGAAACCGCTGTGTGTAGTCGACTTTGAAAATGAGGTTAAGGCACAAAAAAAACCCTATTCCGGCCATATCCATAAATTTTAGCCACTATAAATTCCGAATGAGCCAATCATAGCCAAATAATTTATGCATATAGCCCTGAGTGTTTTTATTTTGAGTCGACCCCTACTAACCCATTAAAAGCGTGGGGTAGGAGTTCGTTATTTTTATTGGTTGTTAGTGTTTTGGAAATTTTATTAGGGATTTATGATTTTTGTAATTAAGGGCCACCATCCGGAAAAAAAAAAAAGAAGTAAAAAAAAGGGAAAAAAAAGATCCCATAAAAAGAGAAAAGGTACAAAATTAAAAAAAAATAATAAAAAATAAAAAAAGGATGGTGAATCTAGTTGAATTGTGTTAGTCATTGCCTACGCGCTAATAAAGGCTTGTGTTTATTGTTTATTTTATTATGAAGCCTAATGTTTAGAAATCAAAAGAGTTGTGTAAGAAGCGTGTTATGAGCTTTTATAGTGTTTAAGTGGTTTGAGCTACAAGTCGGTTTTAGAGTATCGAGTTGAGAAATAGCCTAAATTTAAAGGCTACGTTATGAGTGTTTAGTGAGGTTTTTATTTTGTACGAGGTGAAGCAATTTTGCTTCGTGATTAGAATAGTTTGGCGAGTTATTGATCATGTTAGATCATGAGTTAGCCACACGACTTATATATTCCATACCCGTCCAAAGATCCTTACATTACAACCCGAAAAGACCTTTTCTGATTCTTTGTTGATAACACACTTAATTTGCGATTGAAAAGAGATTGATTTTCGGTTCTTGTTTATTGTGCTTGTATTTGTATGATTTGAGTGTATACACGTCCTATGCAGCAATGCTTGAGTACTTTTGAGTGAACACCCCTATATATTACCCTTTTGTGAGGATGCATGAATTCGTTTTTGGAGCGATAATGTAATAAGGGTGGAGTGTTTGAAGTCGCGTGACATGTATCTATATTTTCAAAAATAAAAATTGCTTACTTAATAGCAAATTATTATTATGTATTTTTTATTTAATACAACTATATATTACTTGATAGTTAATCTTCAAACTTTATATTTGAAAAGGTAAGAAAAATTGTTATTTTATGTTCAAAAAAATAAGATAAATTCTTATTTTATATTGAAATTTCTTACTTTATTTCCTAAAAAAAATATTCTTAATTTATGTTCAAAAAAGTAAGAATTTTTTTTACTTTATAGTGAAAATTTTATGTTTTATGTATGAAAAAGTAAGAAAACTTCTTACTAAGAATATTTTATTTTATAGCGAGATATCTTACTTTATGTTTGCTAGCAAAAAAAAAAAAAGTTTTTTGGCACAAAAAAAAAAAAAAAAAAAAAAGATACTCGCCGCAAAATCTCAGGCGGCGGCGAGGTTGAAATGGAATAGTGGTGGTGGTGTTAGTTAGTGATATTATTTTTAATAGGAGTAACCTTGTAATTATATATTTATGGTTAGATTATTTGACATTTTGTATAACTAGATAGAGTATTTGACAAAAATATATTTTCCTATGTAGTATTTGGTAATTGCCCCTTAATATTAGTAAGAATTCTCAAGTTAGAAAACTAGAGTGAGATCATGTCATTTTATGTGAATTTTCTCTTCACATGAGGTGAGAGTGTTAAAGGTTGCAACATATCCTTTTATAAATCATGACTTTTTTGTAGCAAGAAAACATATTTCTTTCAACTGAATGCTCATGTTTGAAAGGAGTATGTCATAAAGTTACCAAAAAAATTTTATTTATGGCATCCCAGATGTCTTTATATGGTTGTAACTAATGACTTCTACAACATAAGATAGAGTTATTGCGTTGCCTTAAATTCATCCGAGCATTAACTTTGACTTAGTCTGGCATTTCTTTGTTATGGGGTTGGCGGAGGGTATGACTGTGAAAAAGAAGTCCATTTCATGAAACTAGTTTTCACATCAAATAACTGATGATGATACTCAATTTCTTTTGAGTCTGGTATACCGAGTTTGGATTGAGTTAGTTCAATCAACTTCCTTAGATAATAGATTTGAAGAACATATGTAACATGATTTTTTGATATTTTGTGAATTCACTTTTATTACAAAGCTGATTTGTACTTACTTTGTATTCCCCATGAACTTTCATTATCATGTAAATACACAATTTAAATGTACAATCAATAATACATATATCAAAAGTATCATATACTATTCCGGCAATAAATAATAAAATTAATGTCTTCACCAATCATACATGAAACTATCAATTCGTCAAAATTCATATTTAATTAAACACATATGCAAAACTATGATCAATTTCTCATATACTCTCAAATGTATAAAAAGTTCAAATCGTGAATTTCAGTTTCATAAGGAAGTATTGAATTAGATTTGGTGACACAAATTAATATACTTAATGAACCACATATAGCAAGATTATATATTGATATTTCAGATATATCTCATGCATATAGCTTGAAGGAAAGGGAATTTCTCATAATTGTCATCATACATAGTTTTGATAATATAAATCATATATCAAAGCTCAAATACGCGAATTACATATATGAACATGTATATGTACAATTTGCACGCATGAATTATGAGTTGAACAAATGAGTAAATAAATACTTTGGCCTTCCCATGGATTTTCTCAACATCGTGACGTTCGCAGAATCATATATAATTTTAGTCCAACTTTTCAACTAACATATGTGATGGCAAATAAAATAATAATAATATGAAGTTTGAATTATGTGAACTTTCAACATACATAAACATCTAATATATGGACAAAAATTGGTTTCAAAAATCTGCCAAATTCTAAAATGATGCCGATATTTAAAATAATTCAAAAGTAAGATATTAAAAATACCTTAAAGTAAAGACATGATTCTTTCATAAGTCACGCCTTAAATTATATCTTTGCAATAAGGTGTGTTGCTGGTGACATTTTATGATAATAGAGAGCTTGAAATCCGATCTCCACCGTTCAAATTAAATCTCCATATGTTTAGAACATTATATCCCGAATTCAATTTCATCATACGGTTAAATTGTATGTAATTATGTTTAAAAAAAACTAAGCAGACGGGTTTGAGAAACAGAATCAGCTCTATTTAAAATTCATTTTTAGATGCTACAAAACATAAATTCAGGTCTCCATCATTCATATTTAACGTTTATATGTCTAGAACAATATATACAAGTTTTAACTTGATCCAATGTGCGATCTTATTTTAGAATATGTTGCACAAGGAAATTTAAAAAACAAAACTTGCTTTGTTTGAAATTCAATATATGTTCCCTCAAACCTCATAATCAGGTATCCACCGTTAAAATATTACTTCCACAAGTCTTGAATGAACCGTAAAAATTGGCGCGCAATCCAACGGTTAAAACGCAGGGAAAGAATATTTTTGCGCAATAGATTTCGTAGATATGATTTTTGTTTTTATTTTTGGTTTTGGGGAGACTTTGGTTTATGTAAGCTATTATTATTTGTGTATTACTCTCAATTAGTTAGATAATCGTGCTAATAGCGTGAAAAGGAAAAGTAGAGAAAAAGACACAAAGAAAAAGACAAAAATTAAGATTGATATCAAATACATGTTTGTATAATACATAAAAATAATAAATACTTACATTGTCCCAAATTAATTACTTATCGACAAATACACACTAATTATATTTTTTTTCTTCAACAAATTTTTTATTTTTTATTTTTGCATGACATACACTAATAACATTATGTAATCAGATCAACCGAAACAATTAAGATATTTTACAATATCGTACCAAAAAATTTATGAAAAAAGAGACTGTGCTCCATATCAAACCTCACTGCAAAAGTTGTTAAATTTCATCCTATCAAATCCGAACAATACATGCACAATATATTAAAAATGTTAACATACATATACAAAGACGACATGTTGGTCAAACACATCAACATGACCCACTAAACATGTATCTTTGTGATATGCAGCTCAGAAGCTGTCCCATATTCCAACTCTTTTCAAATGCCCCTATTTTTTAACTTTAAAAAAAATAAAATTAAATCCTTATTCTATTATACTTGTGTGGAATCCCATGCAAAACACACGTAAGAATCCGAGGGAAAAGTAAAACTTGGGTCCTTTGACGAGTATTGGTGCTCCTAATTACGAATCTTCATCACTAACCACTAAATCGAGTTTATATCACAAATTTCAATTCTCATAACTAATCAGTATATTAATTATGGAGCAGGTCGCGTGTAATATTGGAGCTCCTAATTACGAATTTTCATCGCTAACCACTAAATCGAATTTATATCACAAATTTCAATTCCATCACTAATCACTATATCAATTATGCAGGTCGCGTGTAATTTATTTAGTGCTATTTGTATTACTGAAGTGATTTGTATGTAATGATGCTTAAATTCCACTCAGTGACGGATGTACTTAGGTGTAAGGGGTTATAAGTCTTGTTCCGTAACTTAAACTACTAGGCTCGACCCCTACAAATATAATTTATTTTTTTGTTGATTTTTGTTTTACTTTTTTTGTTGTTGTTGATCTTTGTTTTGCAAATAAAAGAAAACTCCCCATTCAAACATAGTGTCTTCCTCGTTGATTTTTGTTTTGCTTTTTTTTCTTTTCGATTTTTGTTTTGCAATTAAAATAAAACCTTCTACAATTATAGTTTCTTTTTTGTTGATTTTTGTTTTGTAAATAAAATAAAACGTACACGTGTTTCATTGAAGGTTTCTTTTTTGTTGATTTTTGTTTTGTAAATAAAATAAAACGTACACGTGTTTCATTGAAGCAACAAAGTTGCAGTAACCATTTAAATTAAATGATTAAATTTGTAAATATTACATGTTTAGTTTACCGGTATTATTATTCTTCTTTATTAACCAATAGATTTATTTTAAAAGATTCTTAATTCTTAGAGATGGTAATGCGTCAATTATTGATTGCATCACAATATATTTGTATGGTAAAGTGATAGTACTGTAGTATTTTCACCCTATTTCATAATATTTTCATGTGAGAATAATAACCTTTTTATTATAAAAATCTTAGAAAAAAATGAAAATTCCCAAAAAAATAAAATCACTATTTTCTATTTGTTTATTTTGTTTTTTACACACACATATATATAGAGAGAGAGAGAATTGGGTTTAAATGATATGTCCAGGTTCATTGTGCTTTTTAAACAGAACTGTAGTGCTAAAATCAGTACAGTTTCTTTAATTTAATTATATATATATATTATCGTGCATCAATTCAAAATCCTAAATTAGCCATCATTCCAAGAGTCAGACAATGCGCAAATGAAGATGTTGCCTGCTAATTTGTCAATTAAAATAATAATAATATAATAAAGGAGAATATCAAGAACAAACCATTCACTTATAGAAACTAATATCATGATAACGTTTCTGTTTTTGCAGATTATGCCCCTACATCCTAACAAGATTTACAAGAAACCCCGCCTCCTCCAAACATCCAAAATTCTAACAAGGCCCTTCAACTACCTCGAAATTACAAAAATGTCAAGCCTTTTCAACTTTTCCAACAGCACCATCCCTTGAAGCAGGCATCTCCTGCATTGCGCCCACAGTGTGTCGGTGCTCCCCCTCGTACGTCACGATCAGCACCGTCGGATCATCGTTGGCCCTCTCCACATGCTTCCTCGCTGGACACCCCTTCACCGAACTACACTTATAGTAACCCCTAAAAATTGGACCAAGATATTAATTAGCGAAATTGAAGTGATTCTGATGAATCAGATGTTAATTAGTGAAGGTGCATCGTAGTTACCGTGGATATGGTGAGCCCTTGATTGGCTTTTGACCGTATTTTCTCCATGAGTACTCGTCTTGTGGAATATCAGCAACTTTTGAGCTAATTGCTGGCACTCGAATTGTTCTCTTCACTCTATGTTTCCTGAAATAACAATTTTCAATTATATTTTACCAAGGAATAAAATTCAATAATTGTCCCTTAAACTATATTAAAAAATTTGATGCAAATTTCCGAATAATTCGGGCAAAGTTTAATCCAAAAGCTATCAATAATTAAAGATATTAATTTCGACCATCCTGTTTGGCTGGAAATGCAAACATGTGGACTATTTTTACTAACCCCTAATAACTGCGGGATTAAATTACAATTTTACCAAAATAAATGCATACCTCTTTTTGCAGTGGCAGCGCGTAGAGCCGGAGGTTTTGCCGGAGATGTCACCGGAATGGTCATCGTCACGACACCTCTTCCCAGACAGCGGCGGTTTGCCGCAGGATATCGGTGGCGCTAGAAACATCGACGGATATCCACCTTTTCCGTTTGATACGCTGCCTTCGCCGGTTATCGTCGACACAAAAGTCGAGGACGAGTTCCCCGACGTCGAAACCGCCGCCGATAAGCATAAATCCTCCTTAATCATCAAATCGCCCTTGTCCTTTCCAGGAAAATCATTTAAATCAATTTTCAACGGATGAGCCGCTGCCGGAGCTCGCTCCGCCGCCGATGCGGGAGGGACGGAGAACAGGTTTAATGTCTGCGATTGTATTGAGCCGGGCGCCTGGTTTGACCAGTGAACCGGAGTAAGCGGCGGCGACTGTGCTTGGGGTTGAACTGGAGCGCGCCTGAACCGGGCGTGTCCGGTCCGGTTTAGATCTGTAACCACTTTTCTAAACTTCGAGACCGTGAAATCGGTTAATTCTCTACAGTCGAGCTGCTGGTTCTTATTAGAAACAGCTAGATTTAAATGCTCCATTGATATTAACCCGGTTGGGGTAGCTTCTCGAACCGCCGCTCGCTGGTTGAGACTCGGGTAGCTGAGCAACTCAATAACCATTGCTGCTAAATTGAAGCTGATAATTTACAGAGAAGACTGATTTTTCACTGTAGTTTCATCAGTTTTTTTGTTTTTTTAATAATAATAAAATTCTTGAAGCGAAAGTAAGAGATGATAATGGCGATGAGATACAGAGAAGATAATTGGGGATTATATGGGAAGAGAGAGGGACGGGTTACCGGGTCAACGGGTTGGAGTCAAATTTTGGACTATGATCCGACGGCTGAGATTTGATTATTTACAAAGGACAAAATATTGGAATATTTTCTGGTGAAAAGCAAGGATGGTGGACCCAGTTGGTGGAATATCAGGGAAATTTTATATTGCCAATTCATTTTTGAATTCATCCAGAGTTTCGTACAATTTTCGCAGCGTCTGGTACTATACTTGCACTTCAGACCTACTTAAGGTTAAATTCTAAAATCAATTTGTAATCTGATGAGATGAGTAGTTCATTAACCTTATAAATTATAAGTTTTCACACTTTATTTTATTAATTCGCAAGTAAATACTCAACAATTACTATAATAATGAGTATAGATATCTTTTGCTCTTCTAACTATTATTAGCTAAAAAATGAATTTTATATTAGACTGAGTCACAACCAATAATATTAACCTATGTGACATCAATGCTGTTTTGCTAATTTGATATTATTTCTTACGGAGAAATAAAAGTCAATTTTTTTTAATTGATTCCTCGGTTTTGATTTACTGATCATGATTGATATTTGTTATATTATATTACATATTTTGACTCCTTTGTTTGCCTTTATTTTATAGTATATATATTTAAAAAACGCCCTTGGAGGTAGGTTAAAAAAAATAAAATGTTAACGTTACTTTATGTTTTTTTTACGTTATTTTTCTTAGATTTAATTCATATGCTGAAATCATCACATTTGCATCTTTTGTTTTCCACATAAATCTAGGTTAATTAGCCTTCTTTTTTTTCCATTTTGTTGCACGTTTAAACTATAGACTATGATATGGTGCAAGATTGAAATTTGTTATATTATGTAATCAATGTTATGAATTTTTTCATAGTTTTATCTTTATGGTTTTTAGAATATCTGCTAATTTGTTTCTGGCCATAATAATAATAAAATTATATATTTCTTGTCAGAAAAAACTTGACCCTAAATTTTCGTTGATTTGGAAAATAAAAATAAAAATACTGGCGACAAACAAATTAGAGGGTCGCGAAAGGTAATTAATTAATTAGGAAAGCTCGTCAAATGCTACTTGACCTAGACTAGTCAACCCACCATACCATAGCCCGTATACCGTTTCCAAACCGTCCGATTGACCGAGGCCCATCAAACCGTCATGATGCACTCAACGAAGTTGACTACGACTTTCTTTTTTTTCCTTTCCTTTTTCTTCTCGTTCTCATTCAATGTCAGTTGAGACTTGTAATATGTTGATCAAATTAGTGATTTTGTTGTTTAAAAGGGCCATAATGTGTTGGCATTAAATTACGATTGATTCAATTGGAAGTTATTACTTTTACTGTTGATTTCCATTTCATTAATTATATTAAAATGATTTTCCAATTGTAATTTTAGTCCTTTCAAGGTATATTAAATTGTAAAAGCGGTTCATTTAAATTTTGTCTTGCAAAATCATAACTCTTGGATTTTAGTTCCAACTAATATACTAGGTTGGAGTTGTATTTTTGAGTAATTTGAAAGTTACACTGAACCATCTAAAAGCTAAATTTAATTCTATAAAAAATTTAGCGTAATTTTGTCAAACAAAATTAAAAGAAAATAACAAAAATTCCAGACTTATATACTTCCACAGATGGATGAACAAAGTTGGAATTTACCCCCAGCAGCTCATGACAATGGTCAATGCAAAAATAGTCCACAAAAATATATTAAAGTTCAGACTAGAGAAATGGAGAAACGTGTGTTCGACTAGACCAAATGAGATGGTTTCAAATAAACTTTGGTCTTTTTTCAAATCATCCAAATAAATGTTGGCGCGTAACATATGTAATAAATATTTTTGAATTAAACATTTTCAGTTTTCAGAGTACTAAAGAAAGACTATAAAGTAAAAGATGTTGAAGTCTCTGTCCATAGTCGTGAACATATATTACTTAGAAAGTCCTCGGATCCAATTCACTTTAGGAAAGCATGCTTTAATTTTCGTTGAACATATTTTATGCTCCCATTCATTCAAAGTTAGAAAAAAAGAAAGAGACAAAACTCGTTGACTTGAATTTTATGGAATAAAGGTGAATAATGGAAATGCATATAATTAATCGAACCTAAAGTTCTATATATTGACCAACCCAACACTAAAAGCGGTGAGGTCTTCTCTATACACCGGAATGCACACGATATATGAATTCGAATATAGCGTGTGTATATCATACTAGTATGCAATACATGTATCATGCCACTCTAAATAGTATATAGTCATAATGAAACTACTTAGCGTGCAAGCCCGCGAAAATCGCTGGCAAATATAAAAAATATAAAATAGATGAAATTTATCAAAAAAATAATTAAAAATGTAAATTATTATATCATAAAAAAAAATATTGTTCACTTTATATTTTAAAATTTTTATGCTACATTAGTTGTTTTGTTTAAAATGATATCATTTTCGTCGCAACAAAGAATTTCCAACCCTTTATACTCTTAACTATTAATATTGTGAAATAAGATGACTTGTGCATTATACGCGAGTTTTATAATGATATTTTGAAAGATTTGATAAATATAAAAATAAAATAAAAAATCTTAAAGTATGATTGTATTTTAAACTTATGTGGCGTCTCGTTCCAATATAAAAATCGTTCAAATTCTGGTATATTTCTATTTATATTAATGAATAGTGTTCGAGTGCATTTATACATGCAATCTACAGGATTAGTTGTTAAATACAGTAAAGTACCCTTAATGTGACGTTCAAACCCGAAGATAACCGAAATTGTGAAAATATTAAGAACCCTTTGAGGGATATCAAATATATATTTTATAAGGTTATCATATTCATTCGAGAGATAGAAAATATAATTAAAACCGAAATTTTTGTAAATTCAAAAATTATGAGGATTATTGTAAATTCTTGTAAATTTTGAAAATATAATTAAGACTAAAATATAATTAAAATCAAAATAATATGTCGTTCTAAGAATATATATATATGCAGTTTAACCCTATGAGGATTATAACTTTTTGATTTAATGAATTAGTATATATTTGGTATAAATATTTTAGTTTAAGTATATAAGCTATTAATATGAGGAATGATTACGAAACAAATATGTGAGAATTTTATTCTTACCAATTATATATTTGGTACAATAATTAATTATGTTAAACATATTATTCCATTTATACTTAAATTATCAAATATAATTATTATAAAAATTTTAAAATACTAATACTAATAAATTGACAAAGAGTGGCAAACTATCTTCGTAAAAAAAAAATACTAATAAAACCAAAATACTAATACTAATAATTATCTGTATAATCAGAGACGGACGCAGGGGGGGCTGGTGGGGGCAGTCGCCCCCCCCCCCCCCCCCCACCTTTCCATCTAGTACTATAGGTAAGTTCCATTATATATACACGTGTGTGTATTTTGCCTCCCCTACCTTTTTAACTTTCCATCCACATAATATTATATATCTATATAATAATAATATATTATATAAATAGTGAATAAGAAGCCTGCCGATATTCTATACATATACCATATATATATTAGGTCTCTTTTAACCACAATAAATTTATCAAAACAATCCGTCTCTTTCTTTTAACCACAATAAAACAAACAGTCTCCCTCTTTCAAGCCTTTTTCCTTTTTTTTACCTTTCTTCGTATTTTGCTTATTTTTTTTTTCTGATTAGTGGTGTTTAACTCATGGATAATTGAGAGCTTGAGTCAGTAATTCCTCATATAAAGGTAATTACTAACTTTTAATTAAATATCTTCTTTCATATTATTGTTAGGGCTTAAAATTCCTTTATTTTTCAAGTATACTTCCAAGCCACTTGTGGGTTTGATACTTCCAAACCACTTGTGGGTTTGATATAAGATTCCAGTTTGAAAAAATCTCTTTCTCGAATGGACCATCAAACTTTAAGATTTAATTCTTTTCTTAAGATTCTAGTTATTTTCGTTTATTATACAATTATGCTTTAATAAAATATTTTAAGTAAATAATTGTGGGTTTTATTCCCAATTTGATGGTTTTGTATGAACTTTAGATATTTGATTAATAATTATTCATGATATTTTTTTGCAGGTTCAAACATCAACATGAAAAACAAAAGAATTGATTCTTTTTTTGAGAAACTATGTTCCAAAGAGAATGCTAGTCCTCCTCCTATCCTTGAGCCTTTAGAAACGTAGCAAATAATAATGTTTCCATCGTTTTAAATCATTCAGAATCTCAAAACTCCGTTCCACTGTATTCTCCAACAAAGCGCCAAAAGACTGGTGAAGATTCTTCTTATTCAAAAATCGAACGTGATCCTGGATTACGTAAGTCAATATGGGATTATCTGAATGAGAAATGGGATGAAATTAGACGTTTATATCTCCTAGCTGGTCCTTATCGCTACATCCCAGAAAACTCCCCTAAATATATAGATAAGAATGGCAGAAGGTTTTTGCCTGCTTGGTATAAATCATTTCCCGACTGGTTAGAGTTTTCTCCCTCAAAGGATGCTGCTTATTGCCTTCCATGTTCTCTTTTCGTTAAACCGTCTTCGCATTTTCGGGCAAATGCATTTACTATTGATGGGTTTCGATCCTGGAAAAAGGTAAAAGGTAAAGAATGTGCATTCTTGACCCATGAAGGAAATAGTCCCAACTCTACTCATAGAATGGCCGTTAAAAACTCTCATGATTTGTTGAACTCTTTGCAGCACATTAAGAATATTATAGAGAAACAATCTTCAGAGTTGATTTTAAAGAATCGTCTACGACTCAAAGTTTCAATTGATGTTGTGAAGTTATGTGCATTCCAAGTTATTGCCTTTAGAGCTCGCGATGAACGACCAGAGTCACGTAATCGTGGCAATTTTATTGAATTTATAAAACATACAGCTTCGTATAATGAGGAGGTAAACTCCATTGTTCTAGGAAATGCTCCTCAAAATGCTACTTATACTTCTCATAGAATTCAGAATGAGATATTATCAATTTATGCAAGTAGAATTCAAAGAGCTATTAGGGAGGAAATTGATGATGCAAAATATTGTATTATTGTTGATGAATCTCACGATGAATCGAAAAGGGAGCAAATGGCCATTGTGATAAGATTTGTTGATAAAGACGGCTTTATTCGAGAAAGGTTCTTTGACATAGTTCATGTAGAAGATACTAAAGCATCTACTTTAAAAAAAGAAATTGCATGTGTTCTTTCTCGAAATGATTTGAGAATAAAAACACATTCGAGGTCAAGGATATGATGGGGCCAGTACAATGCGAGGAGAGTGGAATGGTTTACAGGCTCTTTTTTCAAGTGAGTGTCCATATGCATACTACGTCTATTGCTTTGCTCATCGGTTGCAACTAGTACTAGTAGCGACAGCTCAAAGTGTCATATCTATTGAGCATTTCTTTTCATATATTAATTTAATCGTGAATTTGGTGGATTCTTCATCTAAGCGTCATGATCAGCTACAAGCTGCTTCTGCTATTCGAATTGTAGAACTAACTTCCACAGATGAGCTTGAAACTGGAAAGGGGAAAAATCAAGTTGGGACTATACCACGACCAGGCGACACACGATGGGGTTCTCACTTAAGGTCTCTTCGAGGTTTATTAAATTTATATGATCCTGCTCTTCATGTCTTAAGCGAAATAATCAATGATAAAAGTAGTTTATCCTTCAGAGCATCAGCCGACGGGGCTTATGATATAATGGTATCATTTGAGTTTGTGTTAATATTTTATTTTATGATCGAATTATTAGAAATGACAGATGATCTTTGTAGGATTTTGCAATCCAAAACACAAGATATTCTGAATGCAATGGATGTTGTTGTTAATACAAAGATGCTTATTCAGAGATTTAGAGAGAATGGTTGGGATCCGTTGTTTGATAAAGTGAAGAGATTTTGTGAGGAACACAAGATAGACATTCCTGACATGAGTTCTCCTGGTCAATCAGGTAGGGGTCGGAAACGTAAAGGAGATCCTGTTACCTTAGATCATCATTATCGTATTGATATATTCACTAGTACACTTGATGCTATATTACAACAAATGAATCGGCGGTTTGATGAAAGTACAGTGGAGTTACTCAGACTTGGGTCAGCCTTGGATCCAAGCCATGGATATAAGTCATTTAACATCTGTGATATTTGTAAGCTTGTCGAGAAGTTTTATCCTGCTGATTTCACTGATGACGAGAAGTTACACCTAAAGTATCAGTTGGAGCTTTTTGAACTTGATATTCGAGGTAATAAGTATTTCCAAGATTTGTCGAATATTTCGGAGTTGTGCCAAGTTTTGTCAAAGACGGGAAAGACCAAGAACTACCATCTTGTGGATATATTGGTTAGACTTATTTTGACTCTTCCAGTATCCACTGCAACAACCGAACGGGCATTTTCATCTATGAAAATTGTCAAGATGCGATTGGGGAATAAGATGAAAGATGACTTTTTGGCTGGTTCATTACTAATGTATATCGAGAAAGAAATTGCCCAAACTTTTGATGTCGACTCAATCATTGATGAATTTGAAGTTATGAAAAATCGTCGAGCACAACTTAAGATGCCTAAAGCCAGACTTGATAAAAAAGGTTGGTGTATACTGCCATTATTTTTATATATGTAGTCTCATTGCGAAGAAAAATTAATCTCTTATTGTTGTTTTGTTTGCAGAATAGTGTATATGGGACATGGTCACGAAATTAATGATGAAATGATGTTTTTGGAGTTTTTCTTAACACCACTCGTTGGTTCATTTATTCCAGGTAACTAAATTAAGAAAATGCGTATGTTTTTGTTTCTATTTTTATTGGATTTGATTTTGCCACCCCTCGTATAAATTTCTGCGTCCGTCCCTGCGTATAATTATTTTAAGGATATTATTAATAGGTAGACCGTGAATTTTAGGTGATTAAATAGTGAGGCTATCTCTCATGATGCATATGAGAAAATTGGTGAGAGAATATATACGAATTTACACCTTCAAATCATTAAACAAACAATTATTTATTAATCGCGGGCATTACCAAAAAAAGAAGAAGTATAAAAATGTAATATTTATTAAAAGAATATTAATTTCATGAAGTGAATATTAAATACAAAGAAAAAAAACTACAAAATTTAAAAATTGAAAAACTACACAATTTAAAATTTGGAAAACCACTTTATAGACTATATTATTAATACGCGGATATTGTTAAATAATTTATAAACATCAAAAACTAAATTATTAATATAAAAGAGAAATATTATTCCCTTTAAATTTGAAAAAACTTATTTTAGTCCACATTAATTCTTTTATTTTGGATTTTATATTGAAGCAAATAATCTTGAATAGTTTTTGCCTCTTAATTCTTAATAATGCGGCATAAATTTGATATTTTATTGCATGAGAGTTATAAAATTGGCTAGTATAATAATAAAAAACTGGAAACACGTGTAATTCGAATAAATATAAAAGTATTATTTTCTATTATTTTATTATAATTATATAACATAATAACTAATTCATAATCTTACTGATTTATTTACGATAAAAAATATTCAAAATTCATCCATAATATATTTTGAATTAATTGAAATTTTAAAAATAACCCATAATACATACAGTCACGCTTGAGTATAATTATACTACGCAATAGTAATAGGGAAAAAGATTGTAACCATCCTGTACTATACACGTTTTTTGAGTTTGCATCCTAACGTTTTTTTTGTAACTTAATGCATCCTGTACTTCAAAAGAATCTGAAAGTGCATCCTCCAACAAGCCAACTCGCCCCAACTCGCCGAAACTCACCTAATCTCGCGAGTGACATTGCATATTTCCAAACCCGTATACTTTAGGTGAGTTCCGGTGAATTTATTATTTATTTAAAACTAGTTCCGGTATATTTTATTAAATATGCAAACTCACCGAATTTATTATTTAATAAATAATAAATTTTATTTATTTAATAAAACTAGTTTCGGTAAACGTTAGGATAAAATATGGTTTGCATATTTATTTAATAAATTCTAGTTTTTATTTAATAAAACTAGTTTTTTCTAAATTTTGTATAGTATAGGATGCATTAAATTACAAAAAAAAAAGTTAGGATGCAAACTCAAAAAACGTGTATAGTACAGGATGGTTACAATCTTTTTCCCATAGTAATAATAGCAATTGTTATACTAATAAATTTGTTGCAATAGTAATAATAGCATGTAGCACGAACGAAATATTGTGTCAATGTATCGACAGTCACAAACATGTACCAAAAAATTAATAATTATACATATATTGAATTTATATGAACCTTAACCCAATTAATATCCCAGCTAAGCTACGCCCGCCCCTTGATTAATGTATAAACACAAAAGAAAAGAAAATTGAGAAAAAAGAAAAAGAAATCATTGAATAAGAAGCGCAATATCCAACATCATTAATTAAACAACGAAGCAACACCACTACCAACTGTACTTTGACACATGAAATTATTCCCCAACCTCTCGTCATCATATCTCTGTCTCTACATAACAATTCAGAATAATCAAAAGGGATCAAGAAATAAAATAAACATAATCATTTTGAAAAAATGTATTCTACCTAGAGAGATTATGAATTTCAGCTACTCGACTCTGTCAAGTTGTTCCACGTTTTTGGGATTGCTTATTTCCTGAAGCCGAGTCCAATTCAGTTGCCTGCATAGTTAACTTTAACTTAAAATCCAAAACTTCACGTAAGAAAAAATGGCATAATTACAAAAATTACCCCAAGGTTTAGCATAATTACAACCCCACACCCACTTATCTTCCGAAACTACAAAGCGCAATTTGTAAAATAAAAACTAAATTCAAGGGGGTATTTGTAATTTTGGAAGGTAAAAGGACCTTTTTGTAATTAGACAAAACTTCAGGGGTAGTTTTTGCAATTAACTCTAAGATAAACTTACATCACTTCTGCATTCGGATTCTTCAACATCTCTGACCTTCCTTTTTATGGCCATTTGTTTCATTAGATATGTTCCAAAAGCTACTACTGCCCGGTCCTACCGAACACGACGTAATAGCCTTTTCGAACGTCTCTTTATCTGTCGTGCTTTCGTATTGAGGGCGCACATGTCGACCATGTTTCACTTCGACCCTAGCCGAGACCGCTTTGCTTCCGATCCCATAGCTAGACAAAGTCCATATATATATACACTAAAAAAGTCCATATATTTCTTGAGAAGTTGGTTCGCAAAGTCCTGGATAAACAGTAGCCTGGAAGCAACTAACGTTCAGACTCCCAAACCAAGGAAAAAGAAAAAGAAGAGAGAGAGAGAGAGAGAGAAAGTAAGGTGATATTAGAGAAAAAGAAATATAAATGATTTCTTACATCCCCAGCAATTGTCACTATATTAGGATGAATCTCATGCAATATCTCATTTGCTAACATGATATAGAGCAAAGCCTCCCTGTCGACATATTGATTGCAGTACCTGAAATTAACAAATAAATAAAATAACTGCTTGTGAATGAAAATCTTTACAATCACAACAATGTTTCAGCTTTTAGGCTATATTTCAATGATCCTTTGTTAGTACTCAGCAACCTTACTGCTCCATATCACTAGTAAAAGTCGCAAATCCGTTGTGTGTATACATCATTGACCCAAGAGAATGAAAATAGAAACCATCAATCTGGTACTCCACCATCCATCTAGAATATGTTATTGTTATTGCAATAAATAGATCCAGTCAAAATCCAGCTAAACAACATTAAACATGAGACAGTAGACATTATTTATAAACAAAGCACAAAAGAAACTTTAGAACACTAAAATAAGGATAAAGGGGCTTCACGGTCACCAATTTAGATTTGAAAGAAGGAAATGAAACACATCATGATCTCCATATTTGAACATTCTTGTGCCCCAAACACTAGTGCAAAAACTGCATATCCAGAAGGGTAATTCTACCTATCCAGAAGGGTATTCTGTGCCTTCTGTAGTGACATAGTTCTAGAAAGTCTGTACTTTCCAGAACGCCTTTTTTTACCCTTCTGGATTGGCAGACTTTCTAGAAGGGTAAAAAAAAGGCGTTCTAGAAAATAATTTTTCTGTTCTAGAATGGTACCATCCCATATTGATCCGCAACTTTTCAGGACGGTTTTTTCAAATTCCGTTCTGGAAAGTAGTTTTTTAAAAAACCGTTCTGAAAAGTCTCTCATTCAAGAACGGTATTTTCAAATACAGTGCTGGTAAGTTATACTTTCTAGAACGGTTTTTTCAAAAACTGTTCTGGAAAGTCTCTCTTCCAAGAACGGTATTTTCAAATACCGTTCTGAAAAGTCGCCCTTTCCAGAACGGCATTTGAAAATACCGTTCTGGAAAGTACAACTTACCAGAACGGTTTTTGAAAATACCGTTCTGGAAAGAGCGACTTTTCAGAACGGTATTTGAAAATACCGTTCTTGAAAGAGGGACTTTCCAGAACGGTTTTTGAAAAAACCGTTCTAGAAAGTATAACTTACCAGAACTGTATTTGAAAATACCGTTCTGAAAAGTCGCGCTTTCCAGAACGGTTTTTTCAAATGCCGTTCTGGAAAGTCAGTATTTTCGATTATCCGTTCTGGAAAGTTTGGCCTATTTTTAAGTATCCATCTTTCCCAAATGTAAAACATTAAATATACAATATTTAAAACACCAAATCTCAATTAAAAATATACTTCACCAAATACTATATCTCAATCCATTCAAAGCAAACCAAAACAACAAAAAAAACCACAATATTCATCAATTGTTCAAAACAACAAATCTAATATTCGAAACAAGGAAACTAAATAAACTGACAGATGTACACAAAGGATTACACAAAGGATTGAGATCTTTTTCTACAAAGGGTCTTGACAAGCAGAAAAAATAAACCTCTCCAAAGCATAAAAAGCAATTATCTGTACACTCAACCATATAAAATAAGCAAAACACGAGCATAATAGGCTTTACCTCAACTACATCTGATAATTTCCCATCCAATCTAGACGAGTTAAAATTTGATTCCAGCCTGTCCAATTCGGCTTAAAGCTCGTCTTCGATTTTCTTCAAAGACTCTTCGTCGTTGCAGTGCCTTGGTGAGGTGTCCACTTTCTGTTCAGGGGATAAAACTTGCATGGCATCATCGTTAAAGTAAGGGTCATAATCCTCTACATCAAGCTCCTTCACAGTTGATGCGTCTTTCATCTCAAGTTCCTCGTGCAGATCTTGAACTAGGTCCTCACTCTGCTTCAATGATTTAGTCAACTTCTCTATTCCCGATTTGTGTCGTAGAGAAGAATATGCTATACCCATAGTCAACCCGAGGTAGAAAAGTTGAGCACCATCTGATGATGATCCTGACAATGAGAAAAAAATTGGGTTAAAATCTCAAATATGATACTATCGGTAACATGATATGGCTTAAACATTTATTCACAAAAAGAGAACTCAAATTCCTAAAGTGGTGTTAATAAAAATATATTTATTTCAACTTTAGAAGGGCTTAACCATTAATTTGTGACCTGTGTAACTCACCAAGTTTACTAAACCGAAGAAAGAAACAAGAAAAAAAACACTCATAAACGAGAAATTCTTCGACAACTCCTTATCTATTCATCTTCAGAAAACTTTTGTTTTTTCAAAAATATTCTCAGGCTTCTTATTGATTTTAGGAGAAAATATTTCATTTCTTTTCCAGCATTTACTTTTATTTTCAAGGTTTTGGTATCAATAAAATGTTTTATCTTTTATTTTTCCAATATGTGAAGACCTATCAGTTTAATTCCTCCTTATATATAAAATGCTATGACTTGAGATTCCTTTCAGTTTATAAAATACTAAATTTCCATTGAGGGGTGAAATTTCCAATTAAGATACTTTTGAGGACCAAAATATCTAGCATATCAGAATTACGGGACCAATTTTGTAATTGATCCGAAAAATTAATGTACGAAATAATGCAGCATGAGTTGGAACGAGACGCACTTGAATTTTGGGAGCAGTGCCCGTGACGGAGCTAATATAAGAAACCGTCGGAAGAGAAGCTTCATCACATTAATTGGAAAAAAACTGCCTGAACTTTGATCTCCCTTATTACTTCCTACCCAAAATATGACGATCCAAGAAAAATAGACATATAAGCATTTTTATATAGAAAAAAATGTTTTCGATAAAAAGTTTTTTTTTAGGAGAAAAAAACTCACGAGTGTAGGTAACCAGCTCATGTAGATAGCAATACCAGTGTTCGGAGCGATGATTATATGGGGAAAAGAGTCTTGCAGGTAAAACGAATTGAGTAAAAAAAAACGCGTGGTAAAAAGTTATCAGGATGCTAGTAACAAACCTTCAGTAATTCTCTGTAATATTCTTGATAACAACCTGCATGAAATCATAATGTGATTGAACATGAATTCTCAACAGAATCTTTACACCGACAGTTTGTCTCATTACATCGAACGTAGGTGTTTAAATCAATTACTTCACCATTCCTGGATACAAATGGGAGATGATTCAAATGGAAAAAATACATACAGTATAATTAATTAAAGTAAGCACAATATGCAAAACAATTCAAGAAAAATAAAGTATTTTAATATTCAGTGCAAGTAAAATCAGCATCACCAAGGAATGCACTTATCTTCAGACATTCCTAGACTGGGATAGTTTCATTTTTTGGAAAGTTGCTAAATTGTCTCTAAAATTCTATAATTTATTAAATAAAAAAAATTGGGCACAAAATTAAAGTTTATATCATCAAATTTATTTTCTACAACACAATAGTGAATATATACTGCCAGCCTAACCTAAGATGTGGAATGGCGGGTCCAACAAGGTCTTTGTGCACCTTTACTCCGGGCAAAAGTGCATGCAGTTCTCCAAAGACTGCTAGCTGTAGGAGTTCTTTTTCTGGTCCTTCAAGAACTTAGTTCATGTGGCAAAGGCTTAAATTACCGGAAGTGTATGTATAATCAATACAAAAACAGAGAAAACACAGCTAAATATTCAATGTGAAAAATCGTAAATGTTAAAAATATACACCAAACATAAGGACTTAAATTTTCATAAATGGAGGATGTTCAGAATATCTAATGTTGAATATAACATGCATGACATATCATCAGTTTATTCTGCAACATAATGTTGAAAGTGGGGTTTCTAAAATTAGATTTTTTTTTAAAACTAATTTATATTTGAAGACTTATCACAAACTAACAACAAGAATTATATAGAGAACAAGTCTAATAGCCTCCACGTGAATGCCAATAATTGTAAAGAAGCATCAATTTAAAGTAGCAAAATACTAAACAAGCCAAAATGTTTCAAATCTTAATAAGTTCTCGAAATCATATAATTAACTCTCTGTGATATCAGAACCGCAAATGACGAAATTGCAATATATATCCTATAACCGCAAATGACTAAATTGCAATATATATCCTATAACTGTCGAAATATTAGGGGCTCAATTTATTTCAATTGAAAAACTACAAAGACAAGATACCTAAGTAATGTATCCTCAGTTCGATACTGATCTCAGGAATCAAGCTTTCACGAGTCGCAAGCTGAACAGCCCAATATATAGTGAGTGGCTGCAACAACAAAAAAAAAAGTTACTGCATTGGAAAAGGTTGAGAATATTGACTGATGATGAGACAATAAAGATGGTCATGGATAAAAAGTATTAGTTAAGTGAGTTTATAAATTAATCAGGTATTTAATTATCAAGTTTTATTGTTCATCATGGATATACAACGAACAATTAACTTTAAAACTGGTAAGATCATTTATTAAACATCACAAAGTGAGCATGTATAAATCACTCTCATTAAATCCTTTTTTCCTTTGGTAGCCCAAAATGGAAAATGACCTTGGAGATGATCTTTTTTTTTTCAAGCTAATGATCAGTTGCTGTTGTTGGCAAATATAACTCAGATATTTACTATTGCTTCATGGTTTCAGCTTACAAGTCAAAAGGAATGTTATTTGGACTATGATATGTAAAATTATGTGCTAGTCAAAAAGGGTATCATTTTCTGGTGATTATATATTTGAAAGAGTTAAAACTCGGTCTCATATTCATTAAACCCTAAGCCAACCATCAAATCACCAATTTTCACCATTTGGTATTCGCTACCATAGAAAAAAATGGTGTACAAAAGATCAATTCTTTAATGCATCAAAAGCCTCGTGCTTTGAAAAGACTTGTATAAAGTATGAAGTATAAATCGTTTGGTAATTGAAAATCAAAGAATTCTTGTCTTTAAAATCTAATCCTCAATGTTTTGTAAAAACTAGAAGTTTTAATATAAAAATAAAAATAGGGATAGTTACAAATTCCACCCCTGAGTTTAGAGCTAATTACACAAAAACCCAGACATTTTTGCAAATTAAAAAAAATCTCAAAGTTTGACTACATCTTAAGGGGGGTTTTGTAATTTTTAAAAACTTCTATTTTTTTGTCTTTACAAAGAAACCTTAAATTCAGTCAAATTACAAAAACACCATCAATCTTTCAAAATTACGAATACCTCTTGAAGTCTTTTCCATTTTACAGATTGCATATTTGTAGTTTTGCAAAATAACTGGAATTATTTTCTTTTCTTAATTAGGTTTAAACCTCAGGGGTAATTTTTGTAACTTATCCCTACAAAAATATTATCATAACTCAAAGTAGTCGACAATATGGTATCAAAATTCTCACCTTGCCTTTATAGTGGTGGGTCCTGATGAAATTAAGAAGCGGGCTCATGCTATCCCTGTCATGAAACATTTTCGCTGAGAGGTGCCGATTAAGAAACTCAACTCCATTTCCAATCCACTTGGTCAGAGTTGGCTTCGGAAATGACGTGGTGAATGGTTCAAAATCCAGCTCCAGAACAAAGCTGTCGTCCGAGCTGCAGCATCACAAAAACAAAAATTTGCTCAAAAATAAAACATTAAATTAAATAAATAAAAAAGGGGAAAAATGTGTACAAATTAAATATTAGTGAAAATATCGACTCACGGTCCATCCGCAAGCTCTTCTTTGAACTTCAGATACTCAGGCACCGTTAGTTCCTCGACGACTAATTCATTAACATTGACTCGTATGTAATCCCAAATGCCAGGCCTGAGCCGAATAGCAAGCGCGACCCAAGGTGGCAGCACAATCGCTTCCTAGACGAGAAAATATGGGAAAATAGAAATTATGAGACAACGTTAGACATTGGAAAATTTTCAGGCCTGCCCGACCTGAAGAATTTACGTAGTACAAAAAGACTAAGTTACTAACACAACACAACAAGCGACAAGGGGATTTTTATTTTGAAATGATCAGGAGAATGCGTGGGAAGTATGAAGGAAACTTGCTAGTAAAAAAATCTTAAAAAATGTACCCGAAGCCATATCCACTGAAAATATATTTCCATGTAAATCTTGAACTTGAAGTCTTAAGTTCATAATACTTTGGACCATAGTTCTGAGAACCAGCCCGGCCCAGCCCAGTCGCTTCAACTAGTCGAACCAGGAACTGGTCCCCTCACCGCTCCAGTTTTCTCCAAAAACCGTTTGCCACAAAACTTTCAGACCGATCAGTTATTATTATTATTATTATTATTATTATTATTATTATTATTATTATTTATGTAATCTAAAACATTTTAACATAAATAAAAGCACATTTAAATATTCCGCACATGTATCAATTATTGTCAGTTAATTTA
>BMAC01000588.1:47538-67543 GCA_014905375.1 Phtheirospermum japonicum
GAAGAAAGAACAATGAGACCCCAAACACCATATCGACCAGGATGTTGCAACATGCTTTACGGTTCTCTAATCTCCATTCCTCTCGCAGCTCTAATCTGTCAAGTAACGAAGAAGATGACAGATAATCATATTAAGTTGAATGAGCCGATAAACCACCAGGAAAAATAAAATCTCTCCTTGTAAAATAGTTTTTTATTAGGCAAATTATAAATATCAAAGATGCAACTCTCTACGATTCACAAGTAACATTGCAGTATTATATTAGTTTTAAAAGGCATGTCTAATTTTTACTTTCTCCTTTTCACTTAAACTGAATTTATTAGATGATGTTCCAAAATCACCTAAAAACTTACGCTTTATGTCGTAACTCCAAGTAAAGCTCCTCAATCTTAAAGTGGGGGTGATTTTCCGATCTCTGCTTCAAGACGATATCGCGCTTTGTCATATTTAGAGACTTGACCATTTCAAGCTTCTGGCTCTTCCTCAAATCAAGCATCTCTGCAGCAAGTCGGTACTGCTCTTCACATACCTGGGTGCTCTTGAGGACTTCTTTGAAGTCATGATCTTGCCAGTTTCGAATTGTCGGATTGGCTAATTACTTCCAGCTCAGCTATAAGTTGGTGAGGTTTTAGAATCCCTTTTCCGTGGGCTTCGACTCTGCGTAAACCATAATTTCAAATTTAAGTAAAAAATATTGTCATGAACTCATTAATCCAAAATAATAAAAGTTGACGACCTTGATAGGAACAACAATATATCCTCGCGATGAAGCGGATAGAGTATCGTCCAAGCGCTCGCGGATGCTATGGACACATGTCAGAGCACGATTCGCCATTTCATTAGCTAATAATATTTCTTTGGATATTGAGCTGTGATAGACAATTAGTAAGTTAGAAAATTATTTATTAATAATATTTCTTTGGATATTTCTATGGTATAACAGTAAGCGAATTATTTATTACTCTTGAGTATAGAACCACATACTCCACTATCAAATTAACATCAAGAATAATGAACAGTCAATAAAAAAGTAATGGCCAGGCAGTTGAATCTCTAATAATAACAATAGAAAATAAATTAATTAATTAATATTCGGTTAAAAATAATAAAAACTCAATTAGCAAAATTCACGAGAAAAAATTTAAACACCCATTATTAAGAAAGTGTATATACGTTGCGTGTGTGTGTTAAAAAGAAAAACACAGGTTAGACAGCAATGGTCTCAGCATCACTCCTCAAGTCCTCTCCTCATGCCCTTGACAAGTCCGAGTTTGTGAAGGGCCAATCCCTTCTCTGCCAGCCATGCGCCTCCTCCGTCTGCTATAGCCCAAGTGCCGCCGCGAATATAAAATGCTATATATATATGGTGACTCGTGTGTGCATCACTTCTATAGACAAGCATATACTTTATGTAAAGGATTTAAATTGTTTAGTTGTGTATATAACAACTAACTTATTGTGGTGACAAAAATTGTGAGTAGCCTACTTTTCATATTAAATCATCACTTTATGCATGCTTTGGTGACATGAAGTTTGAGAACCCGGCATAAAAGCGGTCTGAGTTTCTTATTATTGTATTTCATCTCCTTAAGAAGGCTAAGATTACACCTGAGAATAGTATATAAACCTAACCAGGAATAAGATTATGAATATATCCACATATTTATCTCAGAAATAAATAATTATGCTTAATTTTCTTATTTCATACGGTTTCAATCTCCCAGTTGGCCAAAAGTAAAATAAAAAAAAGGAAAAAAAAAACCCTGTTGGCCAAAAATTAAATTACTTCGTTCAAACTCCAAATTATCAATCAAGAACCATCAGACACCACATTTTGAGTATTTTAAAGAAATGGCAATCACTCAAATAGAAATAATATAAAAAAAAAATCATAAGGTACATTTATGAACAGATTTTCAATGATTTACTACTAATCTAAAAATCAAAGGGAAAAAAAATACTATCACTCGCCGGAGCGGGAGCGGGAGACATGATCCCATAGCCTTGTCCTTGTACAGCAGGCATAAAGATCGCAAAAACAAGAGAAAATGTAGCAATTATGCTAAATGTAACCTTACAATTAATTGCCATTTTTTATTGTTTTATTTTAATTTTGTTTTTCTTTCTCTACCCTATGTAATAAGCCTTGTGAGAGTTAGGGTGGCTCTATGCGTAGAGAGAGAGAGAGAAGAATAATTCAACACCAAATTTGGCAAATGGCAAAGCCTTTAGCGCTAAAGAAAAACTGAATTAATATCAATACTTGATACGAGATCGGTGCCTTTCTCAAAGCAATTGTTAGCTAAATCCAAAGATTAGGTCATACCAGATCAATCCGGTTTTGTAGTAGAACAGAGGGGCCTTGAACGCGGGGGAGGGAAACCCTGCGACATCGGCGGTGAGAAATAGCAGCTTGGTGGTGACTTGCCAGAGCTTGGCATGTTCCTCACAATTTGGCTCACCGTTGGATCTTGAAATTCATACTAGTGCATATGTTCTTCAGAATTTGCCAGAGTTGTCGCCGGTGGATTTTGGGGGTCGTTCGCTTGTCTAAACCGCCGTCCAGGACCACAAGAGGTCTGCCGATTTTCTGATTTGTGGATTTTGAGTTTTGGAAGAAATTGGAGGGTTCTGTCAATTAGGACCCAAAATTCTAATTATATTTCTTCCCAGAGAGGAGCTGGGATTACTATTATTGAAGGAGACGGGCAGGAGGTCGTATTGAGGAGGTGGTGGCCAGCTATCAAGGCAGCGGCAGAGAGAGAGGAGGAAGGCGATGCGCTTGGAAGAGAAGGCGCAAAAGGCTGGCGGAGGAAAAAAAAAGTAGAAATAGAAAAAGAAAAAGAAAAGAAATAGAAAATGTAAGTGGGATTTTTATTATAATTGGAACACACTTACGAGAACGGTTTTTTTAAAACCGTTCTGGATTGACACACAGTCCAGAACGGTATTAAAATACTGTTCTGGAATGTATGTCAATCCAGAACGGTTTTAAATATACCGTTCTGGAAAGAAATAATATGGGAGGCAAAAAAATTTCATTCACGCGGTATTATATTTCGAAAAGACTTTCGAGAACGGTTTTATTAAAACCGTTCTAGATTGACGTACATTCCAGAACGGTATTTTCAATCCAGAACGATTTTAAAAATACAGTTCTAGAAAGAAAAAATAAATGGGCGGTAAAAATTTTCATTCAGGCGGTATTAAATTCCGAAAAGAGTTTCTAGAACGGTTTTCTTAAAACCGTTATGAAATGTACGTCAATCCAGAACGGTTTTAAAAATACCGTTCTGGAATGCACACATTCCAGAACGTTATCCGAATACCGTTCTAGATCGACACATAATCCAGAACAGTTTTTCCATAATCGTTCTGGAATGTCTACTTTCCAGACGATATTTTAAAACCGTTCTGAAAAATCATCTATCCAGAACGGTAATTTCAAATACCGTTCTAGAAAGTTTAATCCAAAACAGTATTTTAAATACCCTTCTGGATGCACCAGGATGTTCTGTTCTATGATGCAGTTTCTGCACTAGTGAAAATTTGTGATGGCCTCTTTTACCTGGAAAGCATGCAAAATTGGATTAATAAAAAAAAAGTCAAAATGTGGGCAAATGCAAAAGCATGCCAAGATTGATAACTTGCAATTATTTATTGGATAGAAATAAAAAAAAAAAAAATCAAAGATTTCAGCTGGCATGAGCTTTCATTTTAATTCACACCATTATTATTACCTCCAAATTCAATTCATATTCAGTTTTTCTTCAAGAGTACAGGCAACTAATAACCACTAAACTTGTGCAAAGTCCCCAACCTTACTAATTTAAACAAAAAATAATCTTACCTTAAGCAAAGGATCAACCTTAAACAAAATTAGTTTGATCATTAATCCTGAACACCCAAAGAACTTGTGTTTCTTTGTATTAATAATGATAATAATAATAATAAAAAAAAAGAGTAAGTAATTAACATAGTCTCTGAATTTTAAAAAAGTGTGTGTTTCTTTGTATTAATAATGACAATAGTTTTAAAAAAAAAAAAGAGTAAGTAATTAACATAGCCTCTGAATTTTAAGAAATGGTCTGTTGCAGGCAAGTTCCATTTCCGGGTATTGATTTATTTTAGATTTTGTATTTTGTGAATTCACTTTGAGACTTTGAAGTAACATTACAAACTGTATCTCATCCCATCTCAAGAATGGTTAAGTTAAGAAAATAAGAAAACCTTGGAGCTAGCTTACAGCAATATCACTACCATCATAATCACTATGTTTTGCAATTGAGAAAATAATAAATAAAAAAATAAAACTCACATGTTAGGCCAAGAGGTGTGGTTGAGTAGGTTCTCGTCTGGATATTGATTGGTCCAGCATTCGTCCACCTTAGCTGCTCTGTTCCACCGTCTCTTGAACACCCTGTACTCATTATACGATTGCCGTCTCACCTATATAATTGCGTAAAATATCAATAAGTGAAAACAAACTCATGCCAAATATCTATACACGGAGATATATAGACTTACTTCAACTCTTCGGTTGATTCCATATTCAACTATTCATTTATCGAAATAAACTCAAACATTAGATATATCACTTGAACATCATCACTCATACCATCCCAAAATAAATTCGAAAATTTCATAGAGAAAGATGACTAATAGATTTATACCAAGATCAAATATTATTTTGGTAAAAGAATCTCTTAGTTTATTGAGGTTTGCATTTGTCTTGCAGATTGCACAATCTCCTAACCATGACGCTACAAACTGACCATTTTATTTTCTTGAAGTGTCTTATGTTCATTCATATTCCGAAAAGCACAAACAGAATTACTGCCTCGTGTAGTCAGGTACAGAAAGATGAAAACAGAGAGCCATTATGATAGCTCAAAACAGAATCCTACATATGTAACATCTACATAAACAATATTTGACATCATTATAAAGTTTTCCCACATAAAAAAGACAACAGAGAGAGGAACAAAGTTTGCCCAAATCATTTATAGCCTCAGAATGTTAGTCATCGTATTGGTAAAGTTTTACCTTCCCATTAACGCACCCGAAACCACATAACTCAGACTGTTAGTCATCGTATTGGCGGGCATTGTTTTTGGAATCCTCGAGGGGCAGCTAATCTTGGGCCAGCATCAGATAATTGGGCTCGTTCTCTGAAGTGTGGGTCTCCAAAATTTCTTAAAAACTCATCACGTAAAATGTGTTAAAATGGTACGATAACTGAACTGACAAATGGGAATAAATAAATAAATAAAGCAAACATAGTTAAATGTTCATTTGAAACGGAATATTTCACATACAAACATAAACACCAATGATGGTACCTGCAAAGCATCTTGCTGCGGGGAAGACGATAAAACAGTGCTCAGAAGCTCGATACTGTTTTTCCAAAAACTATTAGGAATCTTCGAGGGGCAGCTAAGCCTGGGTCAGCATCATATAATTAGGCTCATTCTCTGAAGTGTGGGTCTCCAAAATCATCTTCTGGACCGAGTAATCCTTGCCCGACAGCTCCTCCCGGTCCGGCAACCATTCGACAGTCAGTGATAGCCACTCGAGATTGTAGTGAATAGTACAAACAAAAATATGGAAAATCCCTTTAGAATAATAACACAAAACCCACATAAAATAACAATCGGGATGATCTCGGCAAGTCCAACCACATCCCACGCGCCGCTGCAACTAAAAGCACCGTCCAGAAACAACGCTCCCCCATGATTAGGTATAAAAAATGTTCAATGCAAGGTCAATTTAAACAATTAACATAGTTACCCCACCATATATCAATAAACCCAAGCACAAAATAACATCAAAAGTCCAAAAAGAATAAATTAAAAGTCCAAATCCTATATCACAAGCATCATCTCAAACCAACCTATGTTACCCCGTGAACATCCCAAACAATCCTATGTAATTCATTTTTAAAATCCGATCCCAAAAATAAATCCAGACTACCAAGGTTAATTTGAACAATTTGCATAGTTATCCCACCAAATCAATAAACCCAAGCACAAAATAACACAAAAATGTCTAAAAAACAAATACCCCAATCCCAAATCAAAAACACCACCTCAGGCCAAACTATATCCTCCCACGAATATCACAATCCCATCAGCAAATCCAAACAAATCCCAAAAAATATTAAACTTACAGTCACAAACACCATATCCGCCCGGTAAATCGCATCCTCAATAGCCTCTCTGCTTTCCTTATCCGCATTTATCCCAATATTCAGATTCCCACCCGCACCAAGCCCTCTCGTCAGCTCTTGCCCGATCTGCAAACGCTGCTCATCTATCCAACGCTCGGGAGAAGACAAAATGAGCAAATCTGGAAGAAAAAAATGACCAGATATGCAATTTAATACGATCTAATATGATTAGATCTGTAATTTAATACATAACATCAACTGCCCTAACCTAAATGCAATTTCAGATCTAAGGTTTTACAATTTCTCATTTGTGCCTCTATCATTCTGCTTCTTTGGAAGCCGATCGAATAAAATTAAGCCAAATTGCTAACTCTATTTTTCAGGAAGACTCTATTTCTTGGCTGTGAAAATGGGTTATTGAACCCCAAGAAAGAAAGAAAAAAAAAGCAACTAATATTCATTTGCTTAAATCAATTAAAAATAGCAATTTCAGAAAATTCACCAATGATAAGATTTGGAGATCGTTTGATTTTTGTGTGCCGGAATATGAAATATGTTAAGAGACAAAAATAAGAAAAAAGAAGAAAAGTTGTGCTTGTGAATCTTTGAATAAAATAACGAAGAAAAATAAGAAGAAAACGAACAAAGTGGCGTGGCGTGAAAAAGGGTGGCTGCAACTATAACCAAAAATTAAAAAAAAAAAAAAGTTCTTATTTATAGGGACTCAAAATTTTGGTCTCCTACCAAAATAGACCCCCTATGAATCACAGGCCGACACGTCATTTCTGTGAGGTTTTTATTGGTCCACATCAGACTTGAAACACTCTCGGATCGACACCTCATCACTAATAGTTAACACTATTAACAGAATGGAGGATATATACCTTTACTTCAAAGGTGGTTTGCATAATTTTGACACAACATGTGTAAGCATGTGATAGGTTGATTCTTTTATTTTGGCTGACTTACCGGGCTTTAATACCTTACACGTACGGGTTTATATTGGGCTATAGTAAATTAATGCCTTGTATAAGATAATCTCCGATGCAACAATGTTAAAAGTGGAAAATTTGACACATGGAATAAAAATAATTATGTGGCACATTAAAATAATTATATGACACATTAAATGCTTGATTTTGTCAAGAGCAATGTTAAATTCCAAACATTACTCTTGACAATTTCTATAATTAATTTTAAAGATATCATCCAATCGTGTTATTTCTCTCTCTTTATTTTTTCTAAAAATAAATAAAATAAATTATCACATATATAACATTAACATTGATACATTGGAGAACTTTTTTTATAAAATGTCAATGTCATTTGCCACATATGATCAATGAAAACACTCAAATGTGGACCGTCACACGGGTTCTCTATGGTGTGACGGAGCCCAAACCCGGATCCATTCAAGTAAATTGGATCCCATATAAAAGGTTCAAAATAGAGGAAAAAAAATCTGCTTTCCTATCTTTTCTCCCCTTTTCTCCTCTCTCCCCCACCGCCTAACCCTAGAAAAAAACCAGCCACACCTCATCAGCGATTTCTATATGAAAAGCCCGAAGAACATGGAAGAAAGTCCCCCTCCCTTTCACTTTCTATCCCCGCCAACTTCAACCGTGATCGAGCCCGAGGGCCCACTTGGGGAGTGCTGAAAAATCGGTGGTGGTGCACCTAGGGCCGCCATGTGGTGGCGGCGGTGTCTGACTTCCGGAAGCGGTGCAAGTTTTAACTGATTAATCTGTCAATCAAAAATGCTTCGTCCGATGGTCGGTGGTTCATGGATAGTATTCATTATGGCGGTTAAACGATATAGGTGCATTGAAATACAAACGCATTTTCTGGGTTTGTTCTTTTCTATAAATTACAATTATAATAAACAATTACCTCCCATAACCATGATTTTTTGATGGTTGGACTTGTCTTATTAAATACCGTGTGTATTCTTATTCTATCAAATGACTCTATTTATTAGGTATCTTGCCTTTTTTATTTTTTTCCCCAAGATTGAAATGACGTTCTAATTAAGTTTTCCTTTAAACTGTGTGCTTAAGAAGTTTGGTAATGAAATTCCTTTCTGGATTTAGTGGAGCTTTTGAGAAGATGTCCTGACATACTCATTGGTTTTACATATTCTTCAGAACCCCTATATATATATATATATATATATATATATATATATATATATATATATATATATATATATATTCATTAATAAATCAGTGATGTCTTTGTGGATATGTGCATTGGCGATGACACGTCTTTCTTTTTTTGTTTGTGTTTCAGGTGTATTGTCAACAAGATTTTGTGTGTAGCATTGTCGATGACCTTCATTCCTATTCTCAATCTCTCAGCGGTTTGGTATATATATTTAATCGTCTGGCTTGTTTTTACTGCTAAAGTATTGACTGAGCACAGAGCGGATATGATCGAGTACAAATATTTCCCTTTCTACTATGGGGACAAGAAACATGGGGTGAGCTTAGGAAATATATAATGTTCTTCCTTTTCTATACTAATGCAATACAATGTAACAGTCACTTCACAGCATATTTGCAACGGATAATTACGAGAAAGGCAATATTTAGTGTGACATTCTTGAGCACGGCCCGACTCCAGGCCCTCCTCGGCCCGACTGCAGAAGCCATGGACACACATGCTGCGACTCTGACGGGGAGGTTTTCTACTGTCAAAGTTTTGGTACCTTAGTGAAAAGAAGTTGAATTCTGAACCGATGAGTTTTACGGAGCTAGGAGCTTATTCAATCAAAGTCTGCTGAACTTAATTCACTCAYTTGTTTTGAACACTGTAGGCTTTAATAATTTTAATCAGCATTCAAGTGCATTATTATGTGTAATTATATATGGTTTAGGTTGCTTTACTGTGTTCCCCTTTCTAAATGATTGTTAGGCTATTTGCAAATTAAATTGTTAGACTGTAATCTTTCTACCTTTCTGTTCGATTTCTCAACTTTGAGAAAGTGGTAAAGTAAATAAGGATAAAGGATGATAGAAATCAACTAGTGCATTTTAWTGTTCTTAATTTCCTGGTTTTGGTTTTTATTTTTAGTTTGTTAAATTTTATTCTTACAGTCTCATTTAAGTGCAGCGTGGATTTTGTGGAATACGAATATGTCTCTATGTTATTCAGAAATCATCAAAATGAAATAATAAYAATATTATAGTTTATTCATAAAACAGTATACTCATCTACATTAATTTTGTGTTAGTTTTCTTTATTTGTTGGGCCCCTCATCTTGTCGAGCTTCTTCATGGCTCGAAAGAATTTAACGGCGAACCTAGTCTTCACGGAGCTGGGTTTGTGGGTACAAGATCAAAAAGCCGAGGATTTCATATTTGTTTTCATTTATTCATATATTTTTTAATTCAAAAAAGTGTATTTGGGATTAGAAGTTTGAGATTAATGACACTGGTAACTTTAAGCTGTTAGCATATTTGTTACTTTTGATTTTTTGCAAAAAAAGAGCTGCTACACAAAATATAGTAGTCGAATTATAATAATGTCACTTCTTAAGATATTACTGTCACTTTATAATTAAAAAAAGTCACTTTTTAATAGTTGATAGTAATCGTTATTTTTTTTTTCCATGTAAAACATTGCCACATTTGCACTAAAATATGTCACTTTTGTCCAAAAAGGTGTCACTTTTGATTTTTTGCAGAAAAATAGTTGCTACACAAATTATAGTAATCAAGTTATAATACTGTCACTTCTTAAGATATTACTGTCACTTTATAAATAAAAAGTTTCARTTTCTAATAGTTGATAGTAATCGTTATTTTTTATTTTTTCTCCCTTTAAAAAACTGTCACATTTGCACCAAAATATGTCACTTTTGACCAAAAAAATGTCACTTTTGGATTTTTGCAGAAAAAGAGTTGCTACACAAATTATAGTAGTCAAGTTATAATACTGTCACTTTTTAAAATATTACTGTCACTTTATAAATAAAAAGTGTTCTTTCTAATAATTGATAGTAATCGTTATTATTATTTTTTTTGTTTCTGTAAATAACTGTCACATTTGCACCAAAATAAGTCACTTTTATCCAAAAAAAGTGTCACTTTTGATTTTTTGCAGAAAAAGAGTTGTTACAGCAATTATAGTAGTCAAGTTATAATACTGTCACTTCTTAAYATATTACTGTCACTTTATAAATAAAAAGTGTCACTTTCTAATAGTTGATAGTAATCGTTATTTCTTGTTTTTATATATAATATAGTAATCAAGCATTTAATGATTGRTATGCGATGTAATATCCCCAGTTCCTTATAAAAGAGCTAAAATCGCACACCTGCAATGATAATTCCTCATCTTACTTAATAATAAAAAATTAAAAATTAAAAAGGCACATTCATCTCAAAACCAAATATCAATGACTACGAAAATAATGTGATAATTTATTAAAAATATCTTAATCAAGAACAATGCGGCCATGACACTCAAAATTGAACCATTTCATAACAAGCGCGCTCAATATTCAATCATAAATTTGAAAAAGAAACTAACTGTAGCTTAATTACTTCCGGTCCTCTTTCTCATCTTCACTTGATTTCATTCCTCCGATAACACTTTTAGCCCAGAAAGTGTCACTTTTGGCCCAAAAAGTGTCACTTTTAACAAAAAAAGTGTCACTTTTGGCCAAAAAATGTGTCCTTTTACAGAGTTTGCTTCAGGCGTTTTTACAAACACCTTGCGAGCACCACAAGTTTGGTTCAGAGATTGGGCGATGGATTCATCYRCGCTTGACTCCTCAGAATTAGTTCCGTTTACGGYTTCATCGTTGTAGGTTGATTGAGCTTTTTTCTTTGCATTAACCTTGATTTTTCTCTAGAACTTACCTTTATTCCATCGCTCTAACAATGTCAAACAACATGATTTACATTTCTCCTCAAATTCTTCAAACCAATCGGACCAATCCTCAAAGATCACAATACTCGAGGCCGGATTGGTAGATTGGCCATCGTCTGTAGTTGTTTCGTAGTCCCAAAGCCCAGGTATGCTGAATTTCAAGATTTTTTGTGTTTTTACTTGGGGATTTTGTATTTCTGGGAATTTCAGTGAGGAGAGAGAAAGGAGAGAATGGTGTGAGCCGAGTTCCATCAAGGTTTTTTTTCTTTTAATGTGGACCCAATTTAACACACTAAATTTTGATATGAGTCTTGTGTGGAGCTCCGTCACATAAAAGAGATTCGTGTGACCGTCACACAGGAGATTAACCCATGATCAATTAACACTATTGTATTGAAGATGCTTTAAAAAGTTGAACTGTCTTATTTAGTAGCCAACATGTGTAATGCTTTATTAATCTATTGAATTTTTTTATTTTTTTTCCTCAACACTTCATCAGTCTTCTCTCTCTCTCTTTTTTCTTTTTCATTTAGTTTACTCCCATCGTCCAAAGCCTCCATGAAAGGATTCTCTGATTTACAAATGATAGATTCTTTGTTTTACCCAAAACATCGATTCTCTACAACACCATAAACCAAAGGTGAAGTCAAACTCAAATGTCTCATGAAAGGATTGGATTGTTTGACGCTCCCAGATTTGATTTTACATCATCTATTTCTCTCTCTCTCTCTCTTTTTCTTTTTATTTTTTACATATGAATTTTGATATCTTGAGACCTCTACTCTCTCTCTCTCATTTATATTTTTATATTTATTTTTTCAAATTTTTTTTAAGGAAGTTAGAGAGGGAACACCATTGGCTGGAGAAATAGCAATATTTGTTTATGCGATAAATATCGCTTATTCTGTTATGGATTCTGTCATTTTTTGTGTTTCTTATATTTATTTAATTGATTCGGATAAAATCTTTGGTTTGGGGGATACTTAGTGAGCGTCTATTTTTATTTTTTGTTTTCCTTCTTTTTTATCAGTTCAACTACTAGACTGAGCAAGCGTTCACTTCAATTTGACCCGATGTACTTTGTTGTATATTGTGATTTGCTGATGATTATGCTTTTTTAAATAGCTTCCCCCTTATGATCTTTTTTCCATGTGTATAGTTTCAAATACTTCAGTTTTTCTGTGAATCGCAAATATAGTTACAGTTGTGTGAAATTGGTGAATAAGTACCTTTTTGCATTTGAAGATTTATTTTTCACTAGTATATTGTTGACCTTTTGAAATGGAGTTAAAATTGGATTCTATTTTTTGTCTCCTTAAATAAAGTCCTCAGGAAACTAGTGCTTTGCTGACATGAAGTGGACTTCTTGCTTATTTGGTTTCCCTTGATGATTTTTTTTGCTCCTCCTGTTTTTGTAATGAGTTTTTTGTTCATCTTATGTCTCTGTAAGGTTTTATATTGTTCTTTACGAGTTTCTC
The DNA here is from genome assembly GCA_014905375.1 of Phtheirospermum japonicum. NCBI lineage: Eukaryota > Viridiplantae > Streptophyta > Magnoliopsida > Lamiales > Orobanchaceae > Phtheirospermum > Phtheirospermum japonicum. Next base: position 60,061 of record BMAC01000588.1, read on the forward strand.
TTAGTCTGGGTTGTGGATTGTAAAACATATCATTGCATAAAATTGGTCGCCTGCTTTTTCATGATGATTTTTTTGTTTGTTTTATTAAGTAAGTTGTTTTTGCCTCTTTGATATGTGAAACTATGTCTTTTCAATTTTTAATGTTAGATTAACATACTTGACTTTAAGTAACAAACATTTTTTTTATGTGTAACCAAAAACTTAATTAGGTACCAGCTGTCGTACAACGTTGCGCCAGGGTTCAAATTGTTGGACGATGAAGTAGATACCAACGGTGTTGTTTTGCATGAAATGGGGGCTAATACAAAGCTTCATTAAGAAAAATGAAAATATCAATCACTTTAGTATGGTAACTAATGATTTTACTAATGTTGGAATTCACTAATTTCAACACACACAAATGAAAAGCCCACAAATATTTGGTGCAACAAAAAATATATAAAAAGAATCTAGGGTTTTGTTGTAGAAATGTATGGTTTTAGTAATAAACAATTAATGTGCACATATGCAGAGAATATCCCAAGTAGCAAGAGCTTTTCATTCTTCTTCATTTAGAGTTTGTATATATGTTTAAGGGATGATTTAATTATTTTTTATTTTAATGTAAAAAAAATTTTGTTGGAGTTTTTAGATTTTTCTCCTTAATATATTTTGATTTCAATCCTTGCATTTGTCATTTTTTTAGGCTGGTGGAGTTGCTTACAAACTAGTTGAGATAGTTCTTCCCTCTATTGTTTTTATTTAATATTTTAAGCTAATTTTGATTTTCTGTAATGCATTATTTTCTTACTGGGTTCTCTGTAAAGCATTGTTCAGGTGAATTATTATGTACAAAGGCTAAACTACTACGGCGTTTAAGGATGCAATGTGTTGTTATTCAAGTCAAAAGGAAAGGGTTTTGGAGTTGATTTACACATTTTTGTACGTTTTTTACAATATTTTTGCGGCTCATTTGTGCGTGATTTGCTTGTATTTATGTGGTTTTGGAGTCCACTTGACATATTTTGCACCATTTTAGGTTTTGTAGTATTTTCTTTGTTTTTAATTAGTTTTTCTTATATTTTCTTAGGGTTTTTTTTTTATTTATTAGTTTTTGTTTTGAAGGTCAACTTTGGTTAAAGTGGGCCCAGGACGAGGTCGGGAGATGATTTAAACCCAAAGAATTCATTGCCAATCCTTGACATGTCTTTGGTGTGAGGATCGACCGGAAACGACGAGAAATGTGGCCATATTCATTGTCGCCTCACGCATTCGCTCGGTGGATATATCAGTTTTCGTAATACAAACATAACTCCAATACGACTAGTGTCGTTTGCCTCCACCTTATATCATTTGAAAGCTGATAGAAATCTCTAAAACTTTTGTTTACAACGATCCAAATTCTAAGGCGGAGAATGGTAAAAAGCAGCTTTAAGTGGAGACGGTGCGCCATAGCCTCGCTTGTGACAGGTTTTGGGGTGGAGCCAATAACTCTTGGAAGAAAGTTTCAATTGACACAAATCAAACGCCAAATGAAAGCCAAGAGGAACGGTTAGATTTTATATGAAGACACCGATGGCTGATTCCATGTATTTTTCTGCCTATCGACCACGAAAATTGATCGACTGACTGACTTAGGGTTCCGGAATGCTGCAGCTAAGCAGTCGATCTGTTGAGGAATTAATTCTTGGAAATAATTCCTTTTTTTTTATTTGCCTTTCTTGGGCACAAAATAAGTTAGGAAACTAGATTTAGGGATATATTGTATTTCCTAATTTATGTATAAGACTTTAATTATTCCTAGATTGTGATTAGGATTTGTTTTTAGGTATTTACCAAGTTTAGGATTTTAAGATTGTCTATTTAAGACAAAGAATCATAAAGCTTGTATACACGATTTTGAAGCACGGGATTTCGAGAGAAGGACGACGCAAGACGCATGGCAAAGCAAGAAAGAAGAACACGAAGAACTACTTGGAGCCATTGATCGTGATTAACAAGCTCTTCGAAGTTGCGTGACCGACGGAGAAGATCTTGCCATTCCGACAATAAGTATTTAGTATCAAGTTTATTGATATTTAGTTTTCATATATTACTTTATATTTTTGTATTGAGCATGAACAAGAAAGTAATATAGTTTTCGGGTTTGTACACCCAAGTTCACAAGTATTTTACTTGTGAACTGAATTTGTTCTATCGTGATCTTATCGTTTTATTCCACTGCATATTTTTACTTTACTCTGGTCGATGTTGGTAATCAGTGTTGGTTAACATTGAATAACAACATCGTAAAACTGAGACTTATTTTCAAAACCATAGACCTTCTAATTTTACAATTGACATCTAGAGTGGGTTACTTAACCTTTTAAGTACTGATCCTTATTTGTCTAGGTACTATGAATACTCCGAGGAAGAAGAGCATGGTTGCTACAGAGGATGTCAATGATTACGAGTCAACTGAACCTGATCCATCCTTATTTACCAATGTTGTGTGGGATGACGACGTCTATGTTGGTATCCTTGAAACCAACATCGTGTGCCTGAATGCAGAAACAACTGATTATCAAGAGGAATACGAGTAGCTGAGTGTTGACCACCAGAAATTGTTTGTCAGTTGGAGTAAACAGGCACTCAAGGCCAAAGAGCTCGAAAAAGAAGTAGAGAAGCTAACCAAAGAAAAGGATGATCAGCTTGACATAATTGTCCGCTTGGAAACGTCGCTCACCAAGAAGGATGCTGAGCTAGAAAAGTTGAAAACCGAGTTGACAAAGGTTCAAGGAACCATCTCAAATCTCAACAAAAGCAAGGCCAAGGTGGATGAGATTCTGGAATCGAGTATCCCGAATTATTCAAAATACGGGATTGGATACAAGCATGTTCAAAAGCTAATTTCAAGTCAAAAGGTGAAGTCGACCAAACGCCATAAGAGGAGAAGAAGACAATACGTGTGTCATCACTATGGTGAACCAGGTCACATACGACCATACTGCTGGAAGCTTATTGGCAAGCAAACTCATTTTAAAAGGTCGAAGCTGACTGCTGAATCCCATGTTGGTTCCCGTGTTACCAACATCAATACCAACACCAGGTTCAAACAAGTTTGGGTCAAGAAAACTGATATCAAGTGCAACATGATCTGTACCTCCCTGAAATCCCACGTCCCTGGAGCCTGGTACTTCGACAGTGGATGCTCTAAACACATGACCGGCTCGTAAGATCTCCTCTCGAATATTGTCAAGTTTCAAGGAGGAAAGATTAAGTATGGTGGAGGTGCAAATGACCAAATCATTGGCCAAGGAACCCTTCATGTACCTGATATTGCAAAGCTTGAGAATGTGTTGCTGGTTAAAGGTTTAATGGTGAACTTGATAAGTATTAGCCAACTGTGCGATGGTTGTTTCAATGTTAAGTTCACTCGTGAAAGATGCGAGGTTTATGACGAAGGCAATGCATGTATTCTCATTGGTCAGAGGACCTCAGATAATTGATATCAAATCAATAGTGATGTGTTCTGCAAGCTGTCACAATTGAATGATGCCGAGGTGTGGCATCAAAAGCTTGGACATGTCAATTATAAGATGATGGAAAGCTTGGTCAAAAAGGATGCTGTGATCGGACTACCTAAGCTCAACACAAAAAATATTCCAGTTTGCAAGGCATGCCAGAAAGGTAAGCAAGTCAGGGTGCCACATCCAATAGTACAAAGTCTCACTACCTCATATTGTTTCGAACTCCTTCATATGGACCTTTTGGGACCACTTGAAGTTGAGAGCCTTGGTGGTAAAAGGTATGTTCTTGTGCTTGTAGATGATTTTTCTCGCTTTACTTGGGTAGAGTTTTTAAAAGAAAAATCTGAGACTTTTAAAATATTTAAAAAACTTGCAAAAAGGTTGTGTGTGCAATTTGGTGTGAGCATTGGTAGGATTAGGTCTGATCATGTAAGAGAATTTGATAATGCATCCTTTTCAAAAGATTGTTCCAAAGTTGGTATAACTCATGAATTTTCTTCACCCATCACCTCCCAACAAAATAAGATAGTCGAACGCAAAAATAGATCTCTTATATAAATGTCTAGGACTATGCTTATTTCAAATGGGGTTACTAAACATTTTTGGGCAGAAGCAATAAACACTGCATGCCATATAATTAATAGGGTGTATTTTGGACCAGGATCTTGTGTTACTCCCTATGAATTATTGATGGATAAAAAGCCAAATTTGAGTGATTTTCATATTTTTGGGTGCATTTGTTATGTGCTAAATGATAGAAATCATCTTGCTTCAAAGAGTGATAAATGTGCTTTCATGGGATACTCTCGAAATAGTCATGCATATAGAGTGTTTAATCTTAGAACGTGTTGCATGATTGAGTCGGTTAACGTCAAGTTTGATGATTTGATGAGTGGTTTTAAACCTGCTGAGGAAGATGATCTTGTTTATGATCAAAATCCTCAAAATAATGTCAAACTTCCTGTAGATGAAAGTGCAGGTATTGAAAACAGAGATGTAGGTGCTGAACCCAGAGATTTGAGTGATGTTGGTAACAATGTTGATACGGGGATAACAACATCAACTCCAGCRGCCGCAAAATCAGATTCTAATCCAAGTGTGGAGAATCCAGCTGAACCCATTGACCTAAATCAGAGAAATATTCCTTCAAGAATTCAGAAGAATCATCCTATGAGCCAAATCATTGGAGATCTCGATGAAAGAACTACAAGAAAGCGACAAATAAATTTCAAAGAGATGGTAAGATTTGTTTGCTTGTTTACTAATTGTTCTAAAACTCGAGAATCTTTGTCTCTTTCCAAAATAGAGCTCAAGCGAGTAGAGGATGCTCTTAAAGCCGCGTATATTGTAGCTGGCAATGCTTGTACACAGTTATTGTGGATGAACCAATGATAGAGGACTACGGTCTACATAGAAGAACATTGACTGTGCTCTGTGATAATTCCAGTGCCATTGATATCTCGAAAAATCCAGTCCAACATTCTCGAATCAAACACATTGACATAAGGTACCACTTTATTCGAGACTTGGTTGAGAGGAAGATAGTTAGTCTTTAGCATATAGGAACAGACAATCAGCGTGCTGACATCTTCACTAAGGCATTAGATTTTGAGACCTTCTCTCGTTTGAGAAGAGATCTCGGTATGTGCATTGTCTAACTAATGTTGGTTTGTGATGTTGTGACACCCCTTATCAACATCAGTCACAACATCTGTATAATTTTGCATTAATTTTTATCTTTATTTTCATGCATAATCATAATGCATTGAGTTTGATTGAAAGTGCAATAAGGTCCTGTGTTGCAATAAAAGTGATGACAAAAAGGACCAACCTCTTCAAAATTAGGTGATTGTGGGACTTTCTCGCAGAAACTGGCTTTCTCCCAGGTCCAAAAACAAGAGGTGTTTAACAACAATTGCTGAAGATTAAAAGATTTAAATCCCTTCAAGGATGAAGAAAATCTGGACTCAAAATGCTCCAATCTTTAAAAATCACCTTCTTGAGAGATCTTGACGTAGTCATTAACTTGGGTTAAGGGGTAAGTTTCCATTGACTTCACCTAAGGCAATGTTGGTTTATAATGTTGTCAGTAATAAAAAGCAACATTGAATCAAGTCACTGAAATCTTGATTTGTTTTTGTATATTCTTTTAGGGCATGGATTTTTAGGCATCCAATAGGACATTCATAATTTTGGAAGATGCCTACTTGCTGTGCGAACTGTTGCTTGTGTTTTTTGTCTTTCTTGAATTCTCTTAATTCTTGTTTTGAATCTTACTAACCGCGTGTTTCAGTGGTGTTATAATCGGAGGATTGGACAGATAATAAGAGGTTAATTTGGCGAGTGAAAAATTACTTTGCAAAGAATTTGTTCAACTATGGTGATGGTTTATAAAAATCTAGCTCTATCTCGGTTTTAATTTGTAGTTGGGATTTGTGGTTTTTATTTCCAAAATTGAGTTGATGGAGTAGTTGAGTTGAGATCGTGTGTCTTATTTTGAGAAAGAGTGGGGGAGTTATTTTCTTAATTTTACTTTTTCTTTCTCCAAATTTTACTTCCTGCGACACTCGATTTTTTGTTTGTAGTTGTTTTCAGTCTCTTGCAGAATATCGAATTCACCATCACCCAGCAAAGCTCCGAAAACAGGTTGTAGGAAAATTCCACCCAAAGAGAAAAAATAGGAAGTCCAAAGCTGCCATGTCAGCCCATGTTGGTTCTGATGTTGTGACACTGAAACCAACATCCACTGCTGACAATCCCGCCTCTTCTCCAAGCTTCGATTCTGATAATGTTCCATCTGCCAGTGCACCGATGTCAATAGTTGCCTCCGACCACTATGCTAGCTCTGATGAGGCTCCGTCACAAGCCGTCGAGATTGAAGACTTGAAACAATCTCCACGAGTTTCTTGGTGAGTGAATCTGAGGAGCTGTTCTTGGGATTTCAAAATCGGGGCTTGATTGCTGAGCGTCGAATCCCCCATTGGTGTTTTTGTGAAGCAGAATCTGATTACCTTCTTTAGGCACCGAGGCACCTCTTCGAGCTGGTGTCATGTATGATGTTGGTTCTGGTATTCCCAACATCAGTACCAACATGGTTCATTTTTTTTCTCCGTTTGTCCGAGCCCGATTTACTTTGTTTGATAATCAGGTTGCACAACACCAGGCGCTTCGGGACTCGTTTGTTGAGGTCCTTTTGCTTTCAGAACAAAAAGGGGGAGAAGAATGTCGAAGACGCTGGTTCGTTTTTGTTTATTTTCAACATTGGATAATTCAATTAGGGGGAGTTTCTAATGTAGGGGAGTTTCTAATTCAGGGGGAGTTTTTAGTCTTTTGGGTATTTCATGCTTGGGTATTTTGTCCAGAAAGGCAAAAGGGGGAGATTGTTGAGGAATTAATTCTTGGCAATAATTCCTTTTTGTTATTTGCCTTTCTTGGGCACAAAATAAGTTAGGAAACTAGATTTAGGAATATATTGTGTTTCCTAGTTTATGTACAAGACTTTAATTATTCCTAGATTGTGATTAGGATTTGTTTTTAGGTATTTACAAAGTTTAGGATTTTAGGATTGTCTATTTAAGACAAAGAATCCTAAAGCTTGTATACACGATTTTGAAGCACCGGATTTTGAGAGAAGGACGACGCAAGACGCACGGCAAAGCAAGAAAAAAGAACAAGAAGAACTACTTGGAGCCATTGATCGTGATTAACAAGCTCTTCGAAGTTGCATGACCGACGGAGAAGATCTTGCCATTCCGGCAATAAGTATTTAGTATCAAGTTATTGATATTTAGTTTTCATATATTACTTTATATTTTTGTATTGAGCGTGAACAAGAAAGTAATATAGTTTTCGGGTTTGTACACCCAAGTTCACAAGTATTTTACTTGTGAACTGAATTTGTTCTATCGTGATCTTATCGTTTTCCGCTGCATAAATTAATTTTACTCTGGTCGATGTTGTTAACTGATGTTGGTAACATTGATTAACAACATCGT